>JAWQUT010000531.1:81957-103125 GCA_033807755.1 Ellobium chinense | reverse complement strand
AGCCAGGTATTCAACTACACCTGGATTGAAGGGGTGGAAGGAGAGTGAAGTGCCTTTTTCAATGACACCACAGCATAAACTGTACAGCCCAAGAATCGCACACACAAACCCTAGAATTGACACTTTTTAGTTTCTGACTATGACTCACAAACCACACAGACGTGATGCTAGATCTTTGTGATGAATTTCAAGACACTGCAAAGTCCCTCAAACACTTGAGAATTTTACAGACCTGTTTAGCATCACTGAATAGCTGTAATCACATTGTGTGGTGACCTTTATAGCATAGATCTTCATTTCTCAGAAATGTGATTTATGAGCTGTGATCTCTTTGTCTTCTTCATCTAATAAAATGCATTTTTTTTTTTTTATCAGAGAAGCACCAGTTCTCTTTTATAGAAACGTCTGCCCTTGATGCCACAAATGTTGGAGAAGCTTTCAACAATCTTTTAGTTGGTAAGTTTGAAATATTGATTACATGAAAATGTACGAAAGTATGAATAATTATTCTGATGTGAGTGGTGGAAATGTAGAGATTGCAGATGGGGTGGGGTGACCTCTCTTCAAGCCTGAGAACTTCTATCCACGATCCCGCATAGTTTTAATTAGATGCAGTTCTTGGTGAAGCAGAAAAGGAGCTGGCTCTCTTCACTTCGTTTTGCTAATACTTCCATCAGTTTAAAAAAACCCAAAGGACATCGCCTCCATTGGGGCTATCAGATTTGACATTTCTGTATGTGCTAGCTCCTTCTTTCGTCTCTACCTCAGTGTATCAAGGGACATCACTCCAGAAATTCCCAGACTGGTAGACTGAGATATCTTGAGAGGTCGTGTAGATGATAAAGATGTAGTGGATAGTTATCTCAGAGATTCTACTTGTGATGGGAAGGGTGGCCTTGCCACACCTGCAGCACTACAAGCTGCTCTTGAGTTAGTAAGAGCATGTTGTCACTGTGCTCCAAAAATGGACTGAGTCAGACTTAAACTCTTTTTTAGCAAAGGTGCTGTGTTGTTGAGGAGTTCAAGGCGCATGATGGTTAACAAAAAAAAATGTCCCAGTATTTTCCTGCCAAAATTGCAGTTGCATTGATCCCCACTGTTTCTGTTGTGTTTATTTTGTGTTTTGCCATAAACACGTTTTCACCCCATTCTCTCAAACATGTAAGCCATTTTCGAAATACATGACGATGTAGTAGCCAGAAAGTTTGATATTCAAATATAAATATTCGAGATTCTCCATAACAAGCAGAATTTAAAAAGATATTATATAATCGTTATGGAGAAAACAAAAGAAAAGAGGTCAAGAGACAAAGAGCTGGAATATAACAAAACAGCTTCAATTTATATGAGCACTAGAACTCAAGATGGTATGAAAAGATTTAATGGCTAAAATGACTTGCTGATAGGGCTCTTTTTCTCTGATCATCCTTGACTGTTCTTCTTCCCCAGAGGAATCTATCACCACTATTAGTGTACAGTGCTACCAGCCTTTCATTTGATACAAATTTTGTACATACTTAAGGGGGGGTGCGCCTTCTGAATAGGGGGTCTAGGGGTTAAAATATCGAAATTGGGCTTTTGGTATTTTTAGACACTTTGACCTCTTCTGCTATGAGAAAAATAACCTTTGAGGCCAGAAACATCCGTTTTATGCCCTGAAAGGGCACCTCTAGATGGTCATCTTAGCCTTGTATAAACGCGCTATCAAAACTTCNAGCACTACAAGCTGCTCTTGAGTTAGTAAGAGCATGTTGTCACTGTGCTCCAAAAATGGACTGAGTCAGACTTAAACTCTTTTTTAGCAAAGATACTGTGTTGTTGAGGAGTTCAAGGCGCATGATGGTTAACAAAAAAAAATGTCCCAGTATTTTCTTGCCAAAATTGCAGTTGCATTGATCCCCACTGTTTCTGTTGTGTTTATTGTGTGTTTTGCCATAAAACATGTTTTCACCCCATTCTCTCAATCATGTAAAAAATTGACCTAAGCCATTTTCGAAATACATGACGATGTAGTGGCCAGAAAGTTTGATATTCAAATATAAATATTCAAGATTCTCCATAACAAGCAGAATTAAAGAAGATATTAAGTAATCGTTATGGAGAAAACAAAAGAAAAGAGGTCAAGAGAAAAAGAGACAAAGAGCTGTAGCATAACAAAACAGCTTCAATTTATACGAGCACTAGAACTCAAGATGGTATGAAAAGATTTAAAGGCTAAAATGACTTTACCTCTGACCATCCTTGACTGTTCTTCTTCTCCAGAGGAATCTATCACCACTATTAGTGTACAGTGCTACCAGCCTGTCATTTGATACAAAAATTGTGTACACACTAAGCCAGTATGTAAGCTATTTTTAAGCTGACCCAGCCACATGCGCACACACAAAATGACTCAAGTTTCTGAACCAGTGCTCATCATCAGGTACAATGGAGGAATATCAAGTCACAGTACTTCCATTTTTAACAATACTGAACTTATGGTTTTATGTTTCATCATCATCAATGCCTTTCACCCCCAGCAGCGTACAAGCGAATTCCATCTTTCCCTGTCTTGGGCCATCTCTCCAAGCTCGTTCCAAGTGAACTTCATTTCTCGTGCATTTTTTATGTTTACCCTGGTTATTTTTTAAAGGAGAAATGTGTTGTGTTCTGAGGCGCAAGATGGTGATCTAGTCCTTCCTAGGCAGACAGTTGATGTCACTGTTCTGCCTGGGGGCAGTCACATCTTGTACACCACCCTTCCAGTTTTTCCCATGGGCCGATCTGTTTGCATTGTTCATCTAGTCCCCTCTGTTGCTTGTGTATTCTTATCTTCATCCATTTTTTTCTTCTTTCTCGCCCAGACATCTACAGATCACAGGTTGAGTCCGCCACCACCAACCCCACCTCGGACCAGCACGGCAACAGTTCTAACGGGCAGGGTGGAAGCAGAGTACAACTACCTCGCGATGATAGCAGTGCTCCCAAACAGCAGGATTCCTGTGCATGTTGATTTGATTTCATGACAGTTTTGCCAGTCCGAATGATGAATGACATTGTATGGACACCAGATGAAAAAGATGATGTAGTTGTGTGTCTCAAACCCAATCCTGGTGATTGAATTTGATGTACTGTATTCTATCTAATAGACGAGCTTGGTGATTGAATTTGATGTACCATATTCTCTCTAATAGACGAGGTTGGTGACTGAATTTGAATTACCATAATATTCTATCTACTAAATGCACCCGGTAACTAATTTTAATGTACCATATTTGTTCTAATAAATGCACCTAGTGAATGAATTTGGGATATCAGATTTCCTCTACTAGATGCACCTGGTGACTAAATTTGGTGTTATCGTATTCTCATTAATAGAATCACATAGTGATTATGCATGGTGTGCCATATTCTTTCTAATAGATGCACCTGGTAATTGATTTTGGTCTACCTTATTCTCTCTAATTGATGGACTGAGTGTGTGAAATTAAAGTAGGGAGATGTGACAATGAGAGTATGATTCAGTACAGTTTTTCTTGTAGCCAGTCAAAATAAGGAAAAGTTACTTTTTGGCTAAATCAAGTTATTGGTATAACATGACAGGTTAATATGTGTACTTTTAACAGAGAGGGTGCAGCTATTAGAGAGAATATTATGGTATATCATGTTAAACTGTGGAAAGATTATGTTCTCAGCAAGATGTTAGCAACACTGGATTGTACAGTGTACATGCAGAGCATCTTTGACATCAGGGACACATTTGTGTTCTGGTACACATCCGTGTTCTGATACACATCCGTGTTCTGATACACATCCGTGTACACATCCGTGTTCTGATACACATCCGTGTTCTGATACACATCCGTGTTCTGATACACATCTATGTTGTGTTAACAGATCCTTGTTCTAGAACACATCTGTGGTCTGGTACACATCCGTTTCTGGTACACATCCGTGTTCTGGTACACATCCGTGTTCTGGTACACATCTGTGTTCTGGTGTTAATATTGGAAATATGTGGAAGATGACCGATCTTCAATGAGAAATCTATATATGATAAAGGCATGACTTTATTTCATGCCTACCAAGTGTCAGTTTTCTGCATTCTGTACGTGTAAGTCATTTTTAATTGCCAATTTCACACGCTCCAAAGTCTTCATGGAAAAGTTCAAGCATGTTAAATTTCGCCATCTTTTCGTTCGCAAACTTATTATCCTCATGCAGGGTCATGGCTAGCTGTTATCTTGTGATCTGAACAAATATGTATCTTGATAATTTGAATCACCCATTTTTACATAGCATAACATTATCACAGTTTGGTTATCCACTTAAAAATGAAGATAGTCTGAGCTTGAGAATGACAGTTTGTGCTGGTGGTGAGTATTTCTTGTGCAAAGTACTGAGAGTAGATGCCAGTGTATGTTAGAGCATACATACTTCCCTGTGCATAAGCAGAATATTATATTCATATGTGTTTGTGCGTGAAAAATTTCATTTGTCCCGGTAACGGCATGAAGTATGAACCACTATTTGAGCATATATTTTGGCTTTCCCTTTAATTGATAATGAGCAAGAACAGATCATCACAGCTAGAAGCAGTTCACCTATCTCACTGAGTTTTTCAGGAGAGAGAAAAAATAGTATTAGACAACACAAGAAAATAATGCCAGTCTTAAGCTTCTGTACCACTTTCTAATCAAAGACTTTGTGACTTACTTTGGGTGTGACATTTGTTGGATGTATTGGGTTATAGCATTATAGCAAACACAAAAATAGCCCAGTTTGAAAATTGCCAATATCCAAAGCAGGCAATCTGCCTAAGATTGTGATGTTGTGTTATGTTAAACAGTTTCTTTTTAGTGAGAATTTTTGTGTTGAACCATTTTATCTCCACATTCATTCTCACTGAGTCTGTATGTATATCATGGCATGTGGTTGTGGAAAGGGAAGATATTTTGTGATCGGTGTATGAAATGTGTGACTTTCCTGAGAACTTGAAAATATATCATCTGGGGCTTTTGTTCCACGGATTGTCAGTGAATATCACAAAATGTGGTAAGTCTGAAGTTTCTTAATTCAGAATTCCTTATACCAAAATTAAGAGTTGCTTCCCTTGTAAATGTCATTCAGATTCTGCACTGGAAAGACCAATAGAAACCCTTGACTTTGCCACATGATCAAACCAAAGATTAAGAAAAAAACCATATAAAGCTGGAACTCTGTATACCGTGCATGCCTGTTGTGCTTTTCAATCGCACAATCTGCGTATGTCTGTTTACATAGCTTGGAGCTAACTTTTTGATCAAAACCACCAACAGTTTTGTTCTGGCATGTATTCTAGTTGCGTTGATTCCCCATCTGGTGGTTCTAAAACAAGGACATACAAAATGAAAAAAAGTTTCTTTTCTTTTGTAAAATTTGTTCTCGATCATATACACAGTTGGCAATTTTCAAAAATTATTGGTTTCATGTGTGTGAGTCAAGCAAAAAGCTTTTTCCTGTCTGTTGTCAAATTTATCTCATTCACAGTTTGTAATTTTGACTGATGATACATAATTATTGGTGTCATTTTGTTCATAAATTAAGGCCAGTTCTGAAGGTGTTAATTGGAATTTAGTTATGAGCGTTGAAACTGTGAAAAGACATAACAATATTATGAGGAGTTTATAACTCTTACTAGGTACAGAAAAGGACATAATGTCACCCCACTGGAAGACAGTTGTAAGTTAGGGGCCAGAAATAGCCATTGATGCCCAATAGGAAGAATGGCCAAGACGCACATCCAGTAAAAAGATGGACAACTTCTACTCTATAATGAAAGCAAGATAATGCATTTTCAGAGTTGGTTGTAAGTCTGCGGTTGGTAAAAATGTATTTGAAGAGTAATGTACGTTTAGTTACCACTCTGGATAAGTTGGTTGGTATTTTCAAGTTAGGACAGTTTTCAGTTGGGTAGATAATTATAGATCCTGCTTTCTCACAAACACATATTTGTGGAATACGATGGCGTATGTCAAGATGGATGATGGCGTACGTGGGGATGCATTGTGTGGATGTGACAGTCGCATAGGATCATCAATATATAATAATGTGGAATCCACCACATAGCTTCATAACGCAGTCATATTTATGATTCTTGTGTGTTTTCACTTCTCCATCCATCCTTATGAATATTTTGCATGCATTTGTGTTTACCATGTAAAGTGTAACCATATTTCTGTAATATTCAGTTTATTTATTTCTTATGCACTTAGTTTGGTTGTCTTTTTTTTCGCTGGTTGAGGGACAGTTTGCATTTTTTTTTTTTCATTCCATTTGTAGTGTGCTTTTTTAGTGCCGATTATTTAGAATATTTACATAGTTCATACCTGTAACCAATTTAGTGTGGCTGGTTTTTTATATATATATATACCGCATTTTTGTTTAAATGCTTTTGATAATTATGTTGTAGAGATATGTGTATATTACACAGGAAAGCATATATATATATATCTACCCTGTTGCTGTATAAAATTTATGCTTTAATTTTTGTAAGTTGCGTACAAGGTGATACCCTGAAATCATTCTTTTCTTAATTTTTCTTCTTGTGTTTCATTCATTTTCTCGGCCAGCGTTTGTGCACCCTCCTGGAATTTGTTTTGGGAAAAAAAAAAGATCTCCTGGAATTTGCTTGAAATGTGTAATTTCATCTTGGAATCTCATGAAAAAGTGTTGCCTTACAAATATGAAATGGATGTCAGGTATTGATAACGGCAATGGTTTGATAATGACCATACTGTCAGTTTGGATTAAGATCTGTCTGTTAGTCAGAAACACTCCAGACTCTGTAACTTTGAAAAGAGAATTTGTTAACTTTTAATCGTTGTCACCGTTAACATATCGTGATCGCAATTTCTCTTCACCTTTTTTTTTTGATGTAAATAGCCATTCATTTGCCAGCACATGTTGTGAATCATGCGTGGATGTGAAATTGTGGATAGTATGACATCCTGTGGATAAGCAGGAAGGATCTGGATAAGTTCCCAGTGGTTCTTGATTGTTGCCACATTGACTGATCATTCAGTCACACTTGAAGATGTCTGTGACAAAATGCTTTATCCACCAGTTTGACTTTTTAGCTCGTTTTGCCTACTCCAGGTAGCAGTAGGAGTACTTGGTATACATGCATGTTTCCATTCCACGGAACAACATCTCTCCTACAATTTTTGAGCATTGCAGCTCACTTTTTCGTTTCGACTCCTTTTTTTCTTTACCGATCCAGCACCGTGTGGACCCTAGCCTTTCTATCCAATGCCATGTAATGAAATCTACTGGTTTCATCCAGCTGGTGTTGGGGCCCCATATGGAGTATTCAGTATATTGGGCCTCAATAGAAGAAGTGAACATTTCATTGTTAAAAACAAAATTATCTGGTCTCTTTTGCTATGATCTCTCCTGGTGTTTAAGGCACTTTGGCATTAAGCCCTTCAATAGTTCAGGAGCATAGGGAAAGTTCGCAACTTTTTGGAGAATGTGATTAAGTTGCATTGTTTGTTTTTTACTGGTGTCTAGAAAACATTTATTTTTTTCTTTCGCCATGTATCTAGACCAAAATATTGCAACTTATTGAATAATGCTTACATGAAGTCTACAGTGGCTTGTCAAGTGAGAAAGGGTGTTGTCTCTTTCAGCAAGAGGTAAGATCACAGAAATTTCAGTCAGAATTCATCTACATTAATCTTCAAGAACCTGAATAGTTTTACAGAAAAATGTGACGAGGGAAGGCCATGACATTACAATAGAAGTAAATTTGTAGCCTCCCCTTTCTAAAAATAGATTTTAGGCATGCCAGACTTGCGATGTAAACATGACCAATTAATTCTAATCACAGGACTCCGGGCCTCAAATTTCTATTTATTAAACTAAACAGAAGCGAGATTGTGATACATATACTACTCAAGAATTACAATTTGATAGAATTTGTTTCTGTTTGATAATTGATATTTAATCCTTTGTTCATTGTGATTTGACATTTTGGTTGGTAGTTGTAGGCATTTAACTATCTAAGATTTTCAGATCTGTTTCTCACATTTAACAAAATCTGTAGGCGTGTTTGTTCTTTATTGTTTTTTAAAAAATGATCATGGTTTAATGGACAGACAACTCTCCCCCCACTCCACCCTGTGAAACAACAATAACAACAACAACAACAACAATAATAATAACAACAACAACAACTCCTTTCTTATTCTTTGATTTTGTTTGTGAATCCTCTCCTGCATATGAATCTCCTATTAAACTTTTTTTAATGACATTTTCTTTCTGTGATTTTCAAATGCATATATTTCAGATATATTATACATCCGCTGAAAATTTGTGTTGTCCTGGTCTTTCTGATTCAGTATTTATGTTCTTGATCATCTGTAAAGGGAACCTCGACCATTTCCAATTGTCATTTTTGATCTGATGTGACCAATGATCAGTCACAAACAGCCTGTTGTGACTGATTTCTTTCAAAAACAAACTGTGTGATATGTCACCAAGGGTTTGCTTTGTGTTACAGAGATGTTTGGTTGGTCAGTCAGATTGGTGAAATTGGTTTTACATGAAAGCAAATTTCCACACTTTCATTCTGTAAAAATTTGTCCTTCTCAAACTTGATGATAGTCTTGGTTGAGTTTATTGAGTGAAACAAATAGATTATAAGATGTTTTCCATCCTTAATTTTTATCTAGATAATGGAGCATTTTGATTTAAACCAAGAAATTTGAGCTTTGAATGTTGAACTAGCATTGTTTTTTTCTTCCCAAAAGGGAATCATCGTCCTGATCCAGCCCAGTTTAAACTGGTTTTACTTAATGTCATTTCCAGCACCTTAAAACATGGGCAATTTTCTATTCTCCTACATAATGGGTTGGCAGTGTGTCCCATTTGTAGACCTGAGATAGGTACCCACTATTACTTCTAGGTCTTTGATCCTTACCTGTGTTGGTGGAGATTTTATAGCAAGACACTCTATATCCAAGCACCCACAGTTGCCTTGAACACTTGTCTGACTGATATTATTGTAACGCTCAAGTCTGCAGAATTGCAACGCCACAGCCTCAAGGCAAAAGTTGCATTTATGCAGAGGCTGTGATTAAGGGGCATCATTTCACTTACAAGTCTGGCATGGCCATATGGTATAATCTTTTGGATCTCTCACAGTGTACTTGGCTTATTGCAGAGGGGCATGTAATGTTAGGGAAGAGAGGGTATCCTTGAATTAGGAACCCTTTCGCTTCCTTAATGTTGCTCCTAAGACTGATTACTGGTTAGCAGAACCAACATCCTTGCACTCTGGTCAGACCCCGAGGCGCTCTGTCTACTGCAGCAGTTGTCTTAAGTTGTAGATGCTAATGGTGCCAGTTGCTCACTGGTTATGTTCCCTCCTTTCCTTTCCTCATAGCCTCTCCTTTTGACTTGACCTGCATGTAAACCCAGACTCTTGCAGTCTCATTGATTTAGTTGTCTGCCGATAACAGGAGATCTCGGTGACTTTACTGTGGCTGCCTTATCCATCCATAATGTTCCCATCACAGGGGCCTAGGTCACTAGCCTCTCAGCTCTTTCATGTCCTGGACAACAGATCCAAGTGATTCCATGAAGGTTGGAGGCCAGTCAAGAGCCCATCCACTCATGCCGCAACTATCCTTGTTGGACTTTTCAGAGCCTAATCCTGTTTAACCTTAACCTAGACACATCTTTTGAGAGTCCTGGGATCATACCAAATGGACATGGAACACGTGTAATTGAAGTGACAGTTTGTTCATTTTCGACATTTGCTCTGAAAGTACACTGTTCTCTGACACTGTCTGCCATCTACTAAAGACTGGTCAAATAGATTTTGATTAATCTATACAGTCAAGAGCTATGTCATAGATCCCAGAATGCTTCTGACCCCAATGAATGATTGAGGTCAGTAAATGCACTGCAGTGTTTTTGTCTTTTTATCATATTCGTAAACTGTTTGTAATTCAGGGTTGGGCAGTTCCAGAACTTGGGTGCCATTCACAAGAGCTTAATCTGAACTTGATAGCTGTTTTAGACAAATTGATCTGGGTCTGGCTATTTTGAGTGCTTGATCTGAACTTGATTTTTCTGCGTAGATTTCATTTCAGTTAACATCTACCTCGAAAATCAGAATCGAATGGCAGTTTCAAAACCACTGGGAACTGATCTGATATGAAATCTAAATTTTCATAGAATTGAGCTAAACTTGATCTTAGGGTTTTTTCTCCTTATTGAACTGAACTGGATCTGAACCGACTGTTTTGGTGAATTTGCCCAATCCTGTTGTAGTTTAGAGCCTGTGCACTGCTTTCGTGTTCTCCACTCATTCACTCTATAGTATTAAAGCTTAAGACTGCCACACTGAAGTCTTCCACGCACTAGAGTTAGAAGCAGGTTTAAAACTCTACCATGCAATCATTTCTGTTGTGGGGCAATCATACCCACAAAATGCCGTGGATGCTGCCTTGATTTAGAGGGATTTGCTTTCATATTCAAGCACAAGTTTGCATGAGACACACACAAAAAGAGGAATTTGCATTGCATCTCTTTTCATTATATATATCAATGTCTGAGAGTAACTCATCCGGAAACTATTAAGACCATTAGAGAATTAACTAGGCTGCTTTTGTTTGGTCTGTGTGGTGAGCCAGAAGGAGCCGTCCTTATATTGTGTGGGTGGTTCTTAGCAAAGGAAATACCAGGGAAACATGCTTGGTTGGTTTGCTCCAGTCACACTGAGGAATGGTACATACCGCCCAGGGATTTGTTTCAAAATGTGACGCCTTTTTCGAAAACCGGAAGAGAAAACTTGGCAGTGCAATGGCAACCATGTATGGTTTCAAATTTGTTAATGGAACGTCTTACCAATGACCTTGTGTCGGAGGAGGATGTGGCAAGAATTAATGTATGTATTCTTAAGAATGAGGCAAAATATAAATGTAGCAAACACCATTCCCAAGTCAGTGCATTGTTTCCTAGCTCTTCAGCGTAAGTTGCAGCAATCTTGGCTTGCCTAGAGACCGATACTTCCTTTGCAAAGGATTGCCCCTTTCATGACACCACAGGAACGAAACAAACACAGCTTAGAAATAAAAGAAGGAGTAAATTAAACTTTCTACAA
This sequence comes from Ellobium chinense, assembly GCA_033807755.1. Taxonomy (NCBI): domain Eukaryota; kingdom Metazoa; phylum Mollusca; class Gastropoda; order Ellobiida; family Ellobiidae; genus Ellobium; species Ellobium chinense. The sequence continues at coordinate 91,994 of JAWQUT010000531.1, read as the reverse complement.
AAGAGCCCAAAGTGAATTGACCTAATTTGGCACTTACAGTCCTTTCCTGTAGGATGACAGAGCAAACTGTCATTTATTTCAGGTAGGTTTGTGAACAAAAAAAAACTGTTAGTGAAGAGATGAGACGCAGGTTCAGATACTTTAAAACACTTAAATCTTTGTATCCTTGTTAATGATTGTCTTGTTGCTGTTATTGTTGATGATGCTTTTGTCTTTTTATGATATTCTCAATATTGTTGTCCTTTGAAGCAAATTTACAGACTTTAGTCCATATTGTTACAGTTGTATGAAAGACTTTTGTCTTCTTTGTCAAAGATACATATCATCTTATCAATGTTTAAAGGTCAGTTATGTCGGTGTCGATTCACAGTGTCATTAGACCTTATAATTTGCTTGTTGAGGCTGAAGTTTCAAGATATCTTTACTTCACTGGAAAAGCTGTCCTTCCCGAAAACTGCGGTTGGGCAGTACCGCAAATTTCTGCATTTTTGAGACTTGGCTGCAGTTTTGCAAATTTTCGCAAATATAAACATTTTCCACAAATTTGGCAGATTTAGGCCAGATAACAACACACCTTTTGTGTCAAGGTTGCAGTATTGTGTCAATAGAAACACAGAAAATGTGTCTCACTTTCATTACCTTTGCAACAGCACTGTAGTAAAGGATATATATATATAGTGATAAGTAAATATGACAAAATTACAAAGCTCTTTGTGCAAACCTTTTGTAAATTTTGACATAAATTTTACCACTCTCTGCATGCAAATTTTGCAGTTCTTGGTGCAGATTTTGGGGGTTTGAAATGTAGAGGAAAAGGGTCATTGGTGCTCTAATGATGTGAATTGTGTATGTATCTGTTGATTGTTAAAAGTGAAAATAAGATATCTTTATAATCATATAAGCCCATCTCCAATGAAAACTCCCACTGAAGTATGGAGCAACAACATTCACAGCGCTGTTGGACTTTCTTCAAATGGTAGTAGGTTATGAAATTCAATAAATCCCATTCTTGATATCAGAACTTTATGTTTGTCATATCTGCTCCTTACAGACAATTACATGTTCAAAGTAAATGTGGCTAAAATTTTACTCCTGTAGCTTTCTGTATTGGAATTTGTAGGCATCCATTCTCGGAGAAGCTTTTATGCTTGTTGGTAAATTGTCCATAACCATATTCAGCGCTCAGTGGAAAGTTCAATCACTAGTGTTGAGAAAAAAGAATCAACGCGGATGTGGCGCCAAGAATGATTACTGGTATAACTCACCTTTAATATTCATATACCTATTCAAGACCCTACCATGTGTGGGTGTATCCATATCATTGCTGCTATTTTTTTCTTATAATTGATGGACATTGCTACATATCTAGGACTTCCTGTGCTACCTTATCGGGATGACACAGGCTAGAGTAACCAGGTGCTCAATAGTTTAGACATGTTTATAGTTCATCCTTGTTGACACATCAGATCATATATGGTTGTGTTGATTTTCTGCCACATGTGCAGTATTGTTTGTGGCCACAATTTTGTTTTTGGTGACAATTGTTTCAGCCACAAATTTGTCCAACAATTTCAGATTTTGTAATCAATCAAGAATTGCTACCTCTTCCATTTGTCCAATATATTACTGATGCATCACAATGCATTGAAAGCACACTTGTTACGTGTGCTCATTAGTGGGTAAATGGGAACAGGATTTTGTGAACAGGTTGGTTATGATGATGGCCATTTTGTAGAGTTTAACGTAACAATTTTTGTTTCATTTGTGCAAAAAAGTACTTCGGCTTCTGTATTAGATAGTGGGGTTGTTAAACCCAACTCTCAATTGCATCTAAATTGCAGTTCACCGTGCTATTACCAGTATTGATACTCAAAGGAATTAAAAAGCTGTAGGCAAAAGCAAATGTGATTTGGCACTCTGTGGCTGAAACACTGAAAAAGAGCACAACCACAATATACATCTCAGTGAGAGGCTGATTTTATGTGTCAAAATGGATGATTGATCACTCACAACAGCCAGAGTTTGAAGCATTAAGAGTTTTATCTCGGGAAGATGTAATGAGACTTCAGTTGGCAGGTGTTAAATTATACAGTGGAACCTCAATATGAAATAAGGCCTAGGCATATGGAAAAAGTATACTTATTAAGGTGTACTTATGATCAAGATCCACCTGAATAATGATATTATAGAATAAGAACGGAACACGTGTATGAGAATCTCATACTTAGGAACAAGATTTTTTAATTGAGATAGTTAATATCGAGGTTCCATTGTACCATACAAACAGCTCTGGGGATGAGAGGGGTGAGAAGAGGAGAAGATGGGGTCAGGGAAGAAAGGATTTGAATTATTAAATTTTTGGAGGTGGGGCAGCTTTTAGTGATTATACAGTATATTGCTCAAATAGTGCAGAAGGAAAAGAACAAATCTTAATTTAGATGTCTTACTCATATCATGTAATCAGTTTCACTGCAGATTTCATCTTCCGTATATCCGGAGTTGAACTTGACAGGTCAGATATCTAGCACTGGCTAGTTGTTGGTTTGTTATAGTTTGATTTTTGTGGATTGGGTTGGGTTGGGTTAGGGGAGGAGAGGGAACCATGCATGGATCACGAGAAAGAGAACAAAGTCAATTTGATAAAAGGTTGTTCACCCCCCTATAGACTATTTGTTAATGTGCATCATGATGTTTTGTACAAGGCGTTTTTCACGCTCATCTTCAATGATGAGTCCACCAGGTCATTTCAGAGTGAATATACTGCCTAGACAGCCAGAATACACCCTGCTGAATATTCTGGCTGGATTGAATTTTTAAATGAGATAGCGACCTATCTTCACTGTCTGACCAGCAGCTTTTTCATCCAAAGTTTATTTATTAGAATTCACTCTCACCAGCAACCCTTTCTCTAGCTCAAAGGGATAGTCTGGAGCAGGATGGCTGAACGGTTGCGGCTTTGGGTTCAAGAACTAAAGGTCGTGGGTTTGATTTCCGACCACGGTTGTATTGTAAGTACTCTGGGAAAGCATTTTATTCACATTTTCATCAGTCCACCCTTCTGTAAAATGGGTACCTAACTATAGGCATTGAAAGATATTGTCAGAATGCTCGGAATCAGCGCCTGTAAATGGCAGCGGCACTGTATACTCCCCAGGAGGTTGAGAAAGTCCTTGAATGACCCCGCCTGCTGGGGTAATAATAGTGTGAAGTCACATGAGAGGGCATTAGCCTGGATAAGAGGTTTTATAAACTGCATTGTTTTGTCATTTTATCAGAATCTGAAGAAAGTCTCAGCTCTCACATGAGCCAGTCTGTAGGTAATTTCCATTCTAAAAATTTTAGATGGGTGAGAAGCATGTTTATGGGCTTTGTCATATACAAAAATCTTACCGTCTGATTACCCAGCCAAAATATTCTGCACTGGGTAGTCTGGCCGTCCAGCCAAAATACCCTTGTCCTTTTCAATTTTTCATGCTTTCATCATCAGCTGCTTTTGTAATGCATTGACAACAAAGAGGAGAATAACAACAGATGTCTGTTTATTGTTCATATCAGCCATTGTGTCCATACACCAATTGAATCTGCAAGCCAGTAACCAGTATGTGAATTGTGTTTTTCTATCATTGATGATGAAGGAAAGAAGGGATGCAACATGCCCCTACTGCTGTGACTTGCTTTTAATGCTTATACAGTAAGCTCCACTGAATTGTAACTCATTGGTAGCATGGAAAAAGTCGCAGTTACCTGGATTATGGTTAAGTGGGGTCAGTTGTGTTACAGGGTTGTCACAGAAGTTAACATTTTCCCCCCATGATCTTTCCAGGTGGACAAAATTTTTGTTTTCCATGACAATAACATAATTATAATGGCAATGTTGTTGCATGAAAACTGCAGTATTTGACTAATTTCACTCTGGCTCACTCTTTGAGAAAGTAGTTGGAAACAAAATTATGAACTCCCAGTAACTTTTTCTTTCAATTTTTCATGATTTTTAAAGAGAGTTGGCAATTTTTGCAGAATTCACTGATCAGGTATTTACCAGATCTGGAAACTCCAGTCTTGATTTTTCCAGATTTTCAAGACCTATGGCAACTTTGTTAATACCATTCATTGTTACGGTATGCTCACTCATTCATTGGCCTTTCCCTACACTTGTTAATGCTGTGCTCAGATATACTTACTGTGAAATTTATTGGATGCTTGAAGCTGTTTCTTTCAAAACATATTTTGCAATATCTTAACCCTCAAGAATGGAAGAATGCTGAAAATTTTAGGGGACCCGAAGCTGGTCTGGTGATCTGCAAATGTGCCTATTTCTAATAGGCAAGCAAGCAGAAAGAATAACAGAGCAACTTCCGATTTAGCAATGACCTATATGTTGGACATGATGTTCGGAAGATTTTGCGTTTGACTGTTGCTATCCCTGAACACAGATCAAATCTGACGATCAAAGTGGGACTTGCAGAATGTTTTGAAATCTAGCTTGAGAATTGTACCAGGAGTTTCATAAGAAGTGTGTTTGCGATCTTAAGAGGTGATGTCAAACACAGCATGTGTTCCCCTGCAGTGAATTTTCACTGTTTAATGTGTTTACGAGCTGTTGGTAAAGAATAAAGTACTGTATATATGGTACAAACGGAGCTGTATTCTGCATGTGTATATGACACATGATATTGGCCACTGTATTAGCTCCATAGCGGCCAAAGTCATTTTTATATTTCTGAGAATAAACAAGAAAAACATTTTTATGGCAGAGGAGAAACAGTGGGTGTGTTTCTTTCTTTGTAACTGCAGATTTAGTGGGAAAAAGTTTGAAAATTTTATTTACCATTATAATTATCAGTATGGTTTTGTTATGTGAAGGTTGATTTTAGTAGTTTCAGTAGGAAAAGGTTGGCATTTTTTTTTTTTCATCATATCAGTATGCGTTTTTATCTTATAAAGGACATGTTACCCTCATTCCATATGATCCAAATTATGACTTAGGCCATTATTGGAGCTCAGTGACAATAAGAGACATAATACCTATGTTAAAATGATATCAACAGTATTGATCAGTGCCCTCGCAATTATGAGTAAGTCCATGAAATTTGTTAAGTCAAGTACCTTGAAACAATGACAACTTTACTGCATGGTCAGACCACCCTTTATTTTCAATCACTCTCTTTCATAGCAACAGCTCCATATGTAAATGAACTGAATTTACATTGGAATAACCCTCAGTCCATCCTTAAAGTGGGTTCACATAGTTCCACTTTTCACTTGTAAGAAAATGAAAAACGCCATTGTGAATGCCCTGTCTTGAGTTCCAGTTGTATTCTGCCTCTTGATGGAGACTTAAGACTTGTTCTAGTTTTTCTCAATGGATGGAGCGGTCATGTCACATAAAGCATTTTCCTGTTGTGGCCTTGGGGGTTATATGTCACTGTAACTGGTACTTCATTTTATATTTTGGCGTGCAATCTGCATGTGCTGCTGGCATTTTTGGAATCGGTTTTGGAATCATATGAACATACTAATTGTTTCTACAAAGTGTTCCCATATTTAACAGCCACTATACAAATGAAAAATGGAACCATGTGAACCTCCCCCTCCCTTTCATCCCAAGAATGCCACAGAATGCAAAAATTATATTTTATGTGATCTGTGGTATTTCCAGGTGGTCTAATATTTTTTTCTATAATAATAACTTTCACGTAATTCAGATAATTGAGTAACAGATTTGTATCATGAGAGATGTGTTCATTGTTCAACTTCTCTGTCTGCCTGACATAGATTTTTTATTCAACCACAGTAGTTAAAGCCATGAATGCACGATTGTGAAGACATTTTTTCTTCATTCTTTAAAAGTATGAACTTGATGAACACAGATTAACGTTTTCTTCTTGTAGCTCCACCTCGTCTAATCCAATATTTGATAACTTGATGATGATAATGATGATGATAACACATTGTAGATCTGTAGTTTTGCCTATTCTAATGTTATACCCACTTTGTATACAAACTGGAATGGTTTTACAGCTTTTTTTTTCTTGTGAATAAAATTTTGATTCTTTCGCCATTATAATGTGCCATGAAGTTTGTTGGTAGTTTTGGTGTCTGTGCTTGAGTGTCACTCATTTGGAGGTACATAGCATTTTATCAGTGATTGTAATATGTTGTCATCACCTTTGCTTAATGCTGTGTGTATATACATACATATCATCGCCTTCCACACGAAAGGGCGTATCCTGATTTTTGACGGTTTTGAGTTATCACCACCAGTACGTAGGTCTATCTCAGAACTATGTTCACATGAAACGGCTTATCCCTAGCTCAAGTAGTAACAAAGATGTAGCATAAAATTCCTAAGAGCTTAAGCTAACTATCAAAATGATCGAATCAGATGTAAATCGCTCTCCTTAAAAACGTGAAAAACAAGGATACGCCCTTTCGTGTGGAAGGCGACGATATATACACTGTGTATGTGTGTGTGATCTCCATGTGCCCAACCACCAGTGGACAAGAAGAAGGAAAATTGGGATAGCTGTGGCTCTTTCTTTCCCTCTCTCTGGCATAACAGTTGTCGTGTTATCAGAGGTTCTCTGAGACTTGTCAGATTACTGGAAATATTTTACCATGAATATAAAAGAGAAATGTTGGGCAGGAATTTTCTTTCTGATTGGGTTAGGCCCTGCCATGTTAAGTGAACTTTACTACACCTGTGCAAAAAAAATTTGGAGTAAATGGAACCTTTGGAAATAAGTGTTCCTTTTCTGTAAAACCTCTGAAACTCAGCAGCAAAATTGCTTTGCATGCATGATAAAATTAGTTGAAAATGAGGTCAATCATGTGGGCATAATGTATTTGGAGGTTTATGGTCCAAAATGTTTAATCAATGTAAATGGAGTTTAGATCTAAGATTTGGAGAGAGGATAAAGAGGACCTGACCACTCAGATTGCTACCAAAACTGACTTTGTGAAGTCATTAGAGCACATTCTGCTGCTAAATATTCAAACTATGAAGACCTGGTCAGGTACCAAAGGTCCACCCGCAGCTAGCAGTAGCAGTGACCTCCATGAAGTCCGTCTCATATAAAAAAAAATGTAGGTGTACAAATCCACCTAATGATGGCACACTATTATATACAAAATTTATTTACTGAATACATTCGCTAAAATTGAAGACTCAAAGTAAATATTCGTCAGTACAATTACTGGACACTTAAAGGCAGCATACCAACCTCAGCCAAGCAAGGAAAAGAAACTCTGAAAAAGTGATAGCTATCACATCGGTGATATCTCTGATGTAGTCCTACAGAGACCACCAAGTTAAAAAGAATATGAAACTGATCCTATTTCTGAAAAATCTGCACTCCCCTGATTTAAACAATAAGACACACACACAAAAATTACACAACCCAGATAGTGTGAATTTCTGTATTCATAACCAAAGTTTTATTTGTCCAAACTGCTTGTTTCATAATAGCTCAGTGAAACACATTACAATGTAAAAACATCTGTGTCAATCAAAAACGATGTTATGATAAAATATATAATGACATACCAAAAGTGTCAATCTGCGGCGAGGAAAAGGGAGAATGGGAATGGGGACATGCACTTGTATACAAACACACGATAACAAAATTCAACAGCTTGGAATTTTTTAGCTATTTCTAGCCTACAACATGAACATATGTACATCTTGAAATACAAATTATTGACAACTGTTCACCAATCTCATTGGCTACAACTTGCTCTCGATTTACAGCTTGACCTCATGAACATAAATCTAAGGCTAAGTCCATAATTTCATATAAAGCATAGTCTCATGACTTCAAAACCTCTTTTGTCATCTCAACAAGCTACTTTTAGTGTGAGATTCTGATTAAACCAAGACATGACCCACTGATAAGAATTTCCACATTCCACATCAACTAAACCATATCACCTCATTTATGTCTAGCATCGCCAAAATGCACAACATTCATCAAAGGTGTTTTTGTGAATATACACTAACAAGCAAAAGTTTGTAACTACTCACCATGGTAAAGGGTATTATAATTACTGGGAATACCAGATTTTCATAAATATATTCAAGAGTAGTGCATTAAGGAGCTGACTGCACACACAGTTTACACCGAGAGTCACCGGGTGCCACTGTATTCATGGGCAACACAACTGACTTCCAGAACTTTAAAAAAAACACAAAAAACGTGAGAAGCTGAGAAGCTCTTGATTTATAATGATATATATTTTTATTCAGCTTACTTTAAGTTACTAAATGAGACATGGAATCCTCAACAGTTCTTTTGTTCGACTGATTTAAAGATCTTAAACTTTAACTGGGATCAATCTATTAAACAAAAACACTGGAAAGGATCCCCAATTTCTCTACAATCTTGAATGCCTTGCAGACGTGAAATTCTGATTCAGTACCCTAAAACTGAAAGGCGTTTTTCCAAACCTCAGCCGCGGACCCTGAGGGCTACTCAGATAAATTACGGGCAATTGCTCTTCACATATACAGTTTTGTTTTGTTTGTAGTGTCATAAGTCTTGAGGGAAGTGAGATTTCAAGTCAGTGTTGTGTTGAATAACTGATAAAGAAATGCATCTCTGAATATACATATAACTCATTTTTCAACGAAAGATCACTGACCATGATTTGAAAAAATTCTCTTCCAACTATAGGTAGTTCATGCAGTTCTCTTACATGCCCTCGCAATGTGCTTTGAGACCTTGAGGAAAATTTGAAAATAAAAAAAGGTAGGGGGGAAGAGGGGTGCGGTGCGGCTTGGGAGGACAGCACTGTAAGAATACATGAGGACTTGTATTTTCCTCTCTGTCCTATCAACTCATATTCGCTTCCACAGTCTGTCACTTTTTCTCCAGTTCTGAGAATCAATTGGCAACAGTTCTGAAGATATTTATTGACAACAATCAAACAACAGTCCTTCAATTCACAAATGAAAAATTGTGGGCAATATCATTCTACTCAAAACCTTCAACTTCTCTTCCAAACGGACCAACATGAGGTGATGACTTTTCTGCTTTAAACATTTGTGCATATATTTCAACTTATTCACACACCACATAGTAAGTTCATTCACATATCATTCAAGAAACACATTCACATACAATATACATAGATTCACATATCACACAGTTCAACACAGAACACCCATCTGTCATTCTGAAATGAATGCTATCATTGAGAATAATGACGATGAATGAATGCTGACGTGTTCAGTTATGAAAATGAAAGCAAGAATCACTGAATGATTACCTTTGTGGCATTTCTTTGAGTTTTGCTTCTTTCATTCTGAATTTCAGGTCACATTTACTGATGGCTAATCCCCCTTCTCAGACTCAAAAGTTTTGATGAAATAAACTTCGACAAAGTCTGTTGCAGGGAAACAATACCTACAGAAATCTACTTTACAGACATGCTAATCCTAAATGCGACTAGAGTCAAGCAAGGGTAACTCTTATTCTTTGGGGTTATCTCATCTTGCTCAAGTTTGCCAAATTTAAAAAAAATACATGAAATACTATTATAAAGAAATAAGTTCAGGTTTGAAAGCTTTTTTCATGGGGGCGGTGATTTCAACTCTTTTGTAATCAAGGAATTTTGTGCTCAACTAGGCATCTTATTTGCATCATAGAGCAGACAAAAATTTCTTCTGCAGTAGTTGTGAAAGAAAATGTACACACCAGATCAGCTGTTTCTGTGAGAACAATGATAAAACCCTCATTTACACTACTGCCAGTAAACATGAACAGTGGAACTGCAGTATTCATACTGTCACTGTGCATCAAAAATGCTCTTACATTATTTCAAAGACAAACTTAGAAAGATCTGTTTTCTTTATAATAAAAAAAATTCACATCCCTGAATAAACAAATGCAGCTATACAGCTATACTGTTAGTGTTGAACAATGACCATCTATCTGTTCATTCACATACACGGGGCAAGCCATTCCTTTTCCTACCCCCATCAACATCAATGTTTTCTCCAGAATGCGCATTTCGCTTCTTAAATGTCAACCCCCCCC
>JAWQUT010000531.1:55318-81943 GCA_033807755.1 Ellobium chinense | reverse complement strand
CCCCAAATACACTGAAAATTCACCAATCTTCCCTTCTTTCTGATACTTTGAAGTTTACATATCATCTGTCTTCGCATAGGACCGACCACTTTTAAAATATATGACGTAATGTCAGCCTGGCCAGTACTATACGAAGACCCATGATATATCAAGGAAAAGCGCTAAACCCCTCTCAATATTTACAAATCCCCTCTAAAATTTCCGTCCTGGNNNGGGGGGGGGGGGGGGGGGGGGGGGGGGGAAGGGAGAGAATTGTCTCCCTCAACTGATATGACTTGGAGAAAACCACTGCCATCCATCCCCCACTTCACAATCATCATATTATAACCTCACAATCCACCTATCATGGGCCATAGTCACACAAAGAAGTTTTGCTGCTTCCCATGTACCGTCCCCCATCTGCACAAACAGAAACCACTACTATTCACATTCATCTTTCTCACAATGAAGCAAACACTTCCATCACATCTACACAAGCCACATAACAGTTTCAGGCAGTTCAGAGGCTGAACATGATGACCAGTCAATTATTTGTTGGTTCAAGACAACCTGGACAAAAATGATAAGCCTAGAGAACAAATGATTTAAATCCCTTAGGACTTCCAAAATTTGTTTAAACTATGGGTGAACTTTTAAAGGTAGAATTTATTAAATACCAGGCTGGGGTTCCAGGGGCAGCGTCCTGGTGGAGGCCCAGAGGCGAAGATCTTTGAAATATTTACATTTCTGAAGTTTAATTGGGCCACTCTGTATAGTGCGCTTTGAGGTTCACAAGTATTCAGCTGAAAGAACCAAACATCTTTCATGCAGCAATATCTACAAGAATGGAGGCATCCAAGAATTCTCTGCACGGACTCTCAATTTATTTATTAAAGTAAATTTACTGAAGAGTTTCACCCATGCTAGAGGTTCCTGTTTGGCCTAAGGCTTGATACATGTTCAAGAGTGATACACAATTTATGTGTGGCAGCAGAGACATAGCAGACTTCCATGAGTTCCAACTTCATTGGATTCGTGTCATAATTTTGAGTCTCCAGCTGTTTGAGGTCAGATGTAAAATTTGTTAGATCAGAATACAATTCTTCTGTTCTTTCCTTTTCAATAATATTCAACATGGTTCTTTCAAGCTTTCTTTTTCAATATTATTTAAATATCGCTGAAAGCAGCTGATGAAGTTTAATAGCCTGGTCACTAAATAATGAGCAATAACACTAGAGAACAGTGATTGCAAGTGAAATGACACACATAATATAAAGACATCACAGTGGAACGTGTCTGTCAACTCATCTTTTCAAATGCATCATGTCTTGTAGATGAGTGCATGCTTGGTCTTCTAAGATCTAAGTCTACATGATTTTTTGCTACACCAAGATTTACTGATGTCTTTGAACTTCATTGAAATTCCAGCACTCTTCTTCTTTTTCAACACTTGTATGAACTCCAGGTTCTCTAATTCAACGAAGGATTCAGATCACTTGTCAAGTTCGCCATCTTGTATTGCCTTGAAGCTGGCTTGTTCTCAACATAACAAACCTTGAAAATGAATAAACTCACTAAATAATAATAAATACACGGCAATGGACCCAGTGAATCGGACAAGAGCATTACATCCACAAAAGTTAATGAGATGCACACTGAACTCGCTGTCCACCCGGATGCTCATCATCCGAGTCATACGCCTCCATTCCATGGTGACTGTGTCTGTGGTGGCCGTATCGATCTCTGGCAGGGTCAAAGTCTTGAAGAGAGCATTCTTCAGCTCCGTCAGGCACTATCACCTCCTATGAGAGGAAAAAAAAAATATATGAAAACGGCGTTACTTATACTGTGTGAACTATTCATGAGGGCTCTATAGGTGGATAATCTTTTCTCTCTGAGAAGTTTTCAACAAGGTGTTTTTGTTTTCCCCTATAACCAAGACATTTTATATATAATAAAGAGTCTTGCTGTGAAATGATGTAGAGAGAACATCCCTGCTGATGTATAAAATCTCATAACACAAAACGCAACTAAAACAACATTCTGAATTTATATTTCAAAACAAAAGCCTGAAGCATTTATTATGGATCTCAATAGATTTATGGCTCATTAAGGACCAGCATGAACTCTGTTTAACAACCTTTACGTGGACCTAACATATTCTGCAACCTTCTACTAGCTGCAAAGTAAAAACCAAGTTAGATCACGACTATGAATGCAACAAATTATATTTAATCCTTGTAGCTTTCAAGCCAGATTTAGTTGCTGTAACTCTTATCTATGGGCAATGTGGATGTTAGGTTAAGTTGTCACTCCCTGTCCAATGGCAAGAAACACAGGCTGGTCTAGGTTGACTTGTATCAAAGTGGTCACAGGTACCTAGCCCAGTGAAACATATAACAAGCTGTAGTCAGCTGACATGGTCAGATACTGCACTGGAGACATTATGAGACAAAGGTATGAAACAGTTAAAGGGATAGGGGTAGTTTTTCATTTACTTCATAGCTTATTAAGTCCACAGTGCTTTTCATACAATTTAAACCGCGTGTTTTCCTTGTGCCTGACAGTTTCTCAGAAAACACTGCTGGTGGAATGTCAGGATTTTCATCCTGCAGTTGCTGCCATTATTTATTTGCAGGCCGCCAAAATGCGAGATAGGCTAGACCTAGTGAACAATTAGTTCAGACAGTTTTGTGCATGCATCCACATTAGTCACCTGCAACTTTTTTGCTTATTATTGTCACATAGCATGACTGTGTATGCAGGATGAAAATCTTGGCACTGCTATGGTGTCAAATCGCAAATGGTCAGGCAGAAGGAAGATGTACATGGTTTAAAGTTTTTGACAAAATATGTGGATTCTGAAGCAAATCTCTATCCCTGTCCCTTTAAGAAAGGAAAGTGACTGGCAATAACCAGGTCCACTGTAATCACCAACAATCTCATGGTACCAGAACCAAGTCACTTCTATCTCCAATTGTGAGACAAAACACCTGGGATAGTTACCTGTCTTGGCGGGAGGATCTCCTCTAGTGTGGTAATGGCTTGGGGGCTGAGACTACCAGGTGATGGAAAATTGACCAGAAACTGGATGATCAGACGACCTTTCTCAAAGGGGTCACGATAGACGGGCATGCCCTCTCCCATGACACATTTGATTTCTTCATGTTTGATGACTTCACCTGTGAAGAAGAACACAAAATTCAAGATAAAGGCCATTCTTGCTTCCTTCAAAATCTGAAAGAATTACAAAAAGAGAATCAACATCAATATGAAAATGGTCTTAATAACATGGATACCTAAGTGAAACATGCACACATATATGACTTCTTAATTCTGGAAGACAAAAGCTTTGTCTTACCGAAGACTGACTAGTTTTCAGATGACATGGAATTATCAGGCTAATCTGTACACATTCCAAATTCCATGACAAAGCATGAGGGAGTTTGCACTGGCCTAGAAAAAGAGCAGGACATCTTATTATATAATTGGTACTCAGTCTATAAGTTGATGTCGTAGCACACTGTTAGTCCCTGCCCTGGTGTATGGTGAAGGATGTGTACACTAGAGGATATATGGTTACTTAGGCCAATTCAGATTCATGAATATATTTTCCAAAACTTTTGAAGATATTTCAAAACATATTAAATACCATTTAAATACACCCATTAAATACCAAGAAAAACATGGAAAGACCTGAACAGTAACATCCTTCATAAACTCACCTGGCAGATTGGTAACAACCAATGTACGATTATCAAGGGTCTGAACAGTTTTCTGGAAGCCACACAGTGCCTCCACCAGCTCAAGGTGCATGGTCATGATGAGGTCATTGCCGCGGCGCCTGAACCGCTCATGCTCCTGCTCGTCCAGGACAATGACAATATCACCAGGTTCAAGGTCAGGTTCTTGGTCACCCTCACCAGAGAAGCGAATCTGTTGGTTATCAGTCATACCTGTATAGAAAGAAAAAAAAAAAAGAAAAAGACGTTCTCAATTGGAGATTTTCAGATCTTATTCGGTGCAAATTTAAGGCAGCCTTCGCACTCATGCAGAGAAAAAAAAAATCCATTTTTACGTTACTTCAACACATTTTTTCAACAGCTATTCATTTATTAATACAAATCTGTCACACTATCAAGCAATAACAATCATTTACAAGCAGGTTGATTCCCCTGGTGACAGTAACTTTCGTAAACAGTTTTCCCCAATTGCACAACACTATCCACTGTGAAAAAGACAAAATCTGTCATGGATTGTCAATGGCATAAAAAACATTAATCCAGCACTGGACATATATAAATTTAAAAAAAAAAAAAAAAATCAAAACATAACCAGGAATGTCACTTGCTATTCATAAATTCTCTGAATTTCCTGCAATTTCACAGTCTGCTTTATTATTAGCAGCAATTTACATACAACAAAGATGGTTCTAAAGAAATATGCCTTCAAGTTCTTATATTTCCACAGACGATGCTTCTCAAACCAATGATCTCTGAATGACACCAACATTACCTGATTTCAGAGAATTCTCTGAAGAGTGGCATCCTTGTTAAACATATTTAACATATATATCGTCGGTGAAAGTCTCTAACCTCGTAAGTCCACCAGAGCAAATTTTTCAGGAGAGACAAAAAACTAATTGTCTTTAGGCTACCGGGTATTAAACTCTCTTTTTTTACATAGATCGTATTCTAGATACCTAAAGAATAGTAGGGCATGTTTTCTTTAGACAAGATCGTGGACCCCTTGTAATGTTATTAATAGGCCAAAAGTGATTTTTGAAAAAACGCGGACTTACAAGGTTAGAGACTTTCACCAACGATATAAATTTTCCCTGCACCTACCTTTATCAATGTGCACTTCCAGAATCTTCCTTTCCTTCACAATTTTCTTTCCATTGCAGTTCTTACACCGGTGCTTTGGGTCAATCACCTCCCCCTCTCCCCTACACTCTACACAGACTGACTGAATCTGTTGCACCATTCCTGGTCCTAGCTGTTGAATTCTGACTTGCATTCCCGTCCCGCGGCAGTTACCACATTTCTGCACGGACCCCTCCTTGCCTCCTCTCCCTGAAAGAGTGAAAAAAAATTCATTGATACAGATTTACATGAAAGAGAATATTCAACAGTCTGATCTAGCAGTGCTTCCAATTCTACTTTTTTTACCTGCCCACTCATGGATTTTAATTAATTATCCCAGCAGGCCTGTTCAGTCAAGGCCTTTCTCAACTCCCCCGGAGAACATACCCTACTTCTGTCATGTACATATGCTGATCACTAGCATTCTGACAGTATCTTCTGCTGTCTCAGTATCTGTAGCCCGATACCCATTTTATAGACTAGTGGACTAAGGGAAAATGAAATGCTTTCCAAGGCATCTACGACACAACCATGGCCAAGAAACAAATTCATGATCTTTAGATCTTGAATTTCACCATTTGGCCAAAGTATTGAATTCCATTCTAGAATTACATGATTTCATAAACCTATAAATCTATTCAAGGTACATTAGTGGTTGCTATTAAATTTTTCATGCCATTGTGGTCTTGGAAACCTACCTTCACACTTGTTGCAGATAACACTTTTCTGTAATGCCAGTTTCCTGGTAGCACCATTGTACAGATCTTCTAAGGGAACCTGTTATGACAAAAATTAAGAACAGCCCATTAACATTTCTAATGTTCATATGTGATTGAAAACTCCGAACTTTAAGAAAATGCACAATAACACCAACTAATAATGCACAGGGCCAAATGAATATGCTGTGGCTCCTATAGAAATGCCCAGCAACATGCAGTTATTTTGTATGTGTGCTTGACCGTACATGATAGGACATAGGAGGGAAGAGAGAGAGTAGACGACAATACACAGAAACGCAAGCCGATAAACAGAAAACACATAGAAATTTGAGGATAGTAATCAGGAACAAAAAAAAAAAATCAAGAATAAGAGGAAATATTAGCACTACGACAAGAAATTGGCATAGACAAAAAATAAAGAAAAAGCCTTCATATACACAGATAGAAAAACAAGAAGGAACAAGAAGGAAATAAAACCAAAAAGCTTGGAAATTCAAGAAAGAAGATAAGAAGGAAGTAAACTGAAAGTGGACAGAAAACCGAAATGGAGAATCATAAGGAAATTTTTTGGCAGACAAGTGGGATATCTTACCTTCAGCTGATGAATCACATCCTTGCCTTTCCTTGGCCCCCGCCCACCCCCACCTCTTCGACCTCCGCCTCCAAAGAAGAGATCGAAAATGTCCATAGGCGAGTGGAAGTCAAAGCCCCCTCCTGAGGCACCACCCTTGATAGCCTCCTCACCCCCTTTGTCATATAATTCCCTTTTTTTGGGATCTGAAAGGACCTCATAGGCCATGCTGATCTGCTTGAACTGTGAACAAAAATGGAAACAATAGAAATAATCAAGTGATCTTTCGGAATTTTACCTGATCATAAAAGCTGTAACAAGCTTTTGTAAACTATCTCTTTAAAAGCCCTTCCACTATCCAGTGCAGCACACTTAATTAACACGGACACGCTTAGGATGAAAATATCAATACTGAGTCAGTGAGTACAGTATTTTTGGTCTCTTCTCTAAGGGTATAAATATGTATTGTAAATATGTACCTCTGATAATAAGTACACTTCTGGTCGGTCCTAAGGTCTACACACTGTCCGTGTAATTAATTTGTAAGGGGATTTGTAACTTTCAGGGATGACAGGGGTCGATGATAAAATATTAGAATCCATGATCAACATGAGAAGTGTTTCTAATTCTATTCATATGGAAATTACTCTGTCACTTATTCTACAGTTGACAGTTGTATTCTTGTTAAATGCCTAGACTTTCAGACCTGATTTATGATCTTCTGAAAATTTTCAACATTCTCCCCCCCTCCCCGCCTTGAAATTTTTAAATGAATATTGGGTTTTCTCAAGCAAAACAAACTTTGAAGTGCCTGAAAGAAGGGGGGATCAGTGTATTCCAGTATTTTAACTGGAGATGTTACAATTCAAGGGATATCACATGACTTGGAGAAAATATTGGTTATGACATGGAGAATAGCAACAAAGAGAAGTTCTGCAGCGACATGTAACAGACATCTAGTGATCTCCTGACAAGAAAAAGAGATCGCACTACCTACCTTATCACCAGCATCTGGATTCTTGTCAGGGTGGTATTTGAGGGCCAGTTTTCTGTATGCCTTTTTCAACTCTGAATCAGTGGCTGTGGGCTTCACCTCTAGTATATCGTAATACCCAGTCTCTTTCACCATTGTGTATGGCTGCTAAGTCTCTCTACTGACTCGTAATATCTAACTGGTCTTCTCTTTAAAGCAAGTTCAAAAGTCTGCACAATCACTATCCTGTTACAAAACTGGATGATTGTGGTTTTTTTTAAACTTTATATGAGGTAGCGACTAGCAGGCCCTTTTCCTTAGTGACAGTGACAACCTCAGAATGCAGCTGATCACTTAGAAAGTTGACGACGCTGGCAGATCTCCTATATAATACTGTTGGGTTTAGGTAGATGGTATGAAGAATGAGGTAAGCACAAAATTATCACAGTTTTGCTTTGTCTCGTCACAAGGTAGATTTAAAGCTGCTTGGCAATTAAAACCTGGAGAGAGAAAAAAATATGCAAGGTCATCCATAAATCCTTTTAAACATATTTCGATATCTCATCTGCATCATCAGAATGATTCCCAATGGGACTCGCATCCCTAAGCAGAATCATGCCTATTAACAGAACCCAAACCCTACCCCTAACCTTAGCCCTAATTAATATCCATCAAGAATTGAGACAGGAGCAGTAGTCGGCGCAAGTCCCTAGCCCTAATGTCTGTCTACGCACACTGAGTCTCATCCGGAATTCCTCCCACTTACTCAAAGACTCATACAGCACAGTTTGCAGTAAGGATTCCCAGTATCTGCACTTCTTGATAATACTTTCCTTGGCAAAGGAAGTAAAGTAACTGCACTTATAAAACTATGGAGGAACAGGTTTTGGAAATGGAACTGCCAGTACCAGAACTACCTTTGACGAAACCCAATCTTTACAAAATAAAAAGTGTTGCTACTGAATGTATCATTTCTGCCCTGAGAGTTCTCTCCCATGGGGGCATGGCCCATGCAATATTGTCTGTTCAGACCTCAAGTCATGTTCTCCCACCAGATCTTGACTGGTATGATGAATGATAATATAGAGACACCCACATTTACAACAGTCAACAATGACAAGACTATTTACTCAATTAAAAACACAACCTTTAATTTTATAATGAAACTATGAACTGCCAGTGGCAGTGTCAAGTGTGGGCGTGCTTACATCATAATGATGACCAAACAAATTTCAGTTCATTTTTTATTCTTAAGAGACAGCAGTCTACAAAATCGCACAGCTGAAATGCCAAACAAATTGTGTAGATCACATTATATATAATATATCTACCTTAGCAAAAAAATAATTTGTTGTTACACAAGACCTATACTAGTGGACTATGGTTTGGCTCTAAACTTGAGTCAGGCTCTCATACTCGCTAGACAATAATCAGTTCCAAAGGCTATGCAGAAAAATATACGCGGGATCACAGTGATCATATTTCTTATTCTAAAAGCGAAAGGAGTGTTCTTATTGTTGCATGTTACCACTGTAGACTACCACTATCACTATGAGTGTAATTATCAAAAATTTCTTTACATCACCAGCTCACCAGGCAATCTGCAGACTTAGGATGAGAAAATCTCACAAGCAGTGAGAAGTTAATGAGGTCCATTAGGCAAATAAATACGCCGTTACACGCTTTCCTTAAATTTAAGGCTTATATTAATTCTACTAGCCTATCTAGGTATGAAGATGCCAATAGCACCTCGCATAAAAATATACAATTTTAAATTGTCCCTATCAGAAAACTGGCCGGGGGGGGAGGGTTGGAGTTTAATTTAAAAGGCTTAGGCAAATACATGTGTAGACTCAGAACACAGGTGAGGTGTGGTCACTCAAGTTGAAGTATACAATTTGGCTTTCTCTAACGACAGCACCGATTTCATGACTTGTCTACGACTAAATGAACTGTATCATCGGTAATGTCGTTAGAGATAGCCTACAATTTGTGGTTGTTGTTTGTTAGGTGGGTAAGGTTATCTATCCTGCTTACTGAGTGAAAGGCCTAAAAAAATTAGGTTGTCTGCTTCATTGACATTGCCTAAGTTCTCAAAAGCTAACTGAATTCAGCAGCATTTTTCTTTGAGTCAAAATTTAGAGGAAGAGCTAGAGTCATCTAGCCCGTTACCGGCTATCCCCCCGTTACCGGCTATGTGTGTTTATTTTGTGCAGAATTCCGCTTTACGCGCCGTTATAGATCTTTCGCCTCCGTTTTCCTTTTGTTTTGCCACGTGATTGTGTAACCAGCCCCAGAGAGACATTCCTGTGCTGTTACATCACCAACAATCGAAGACAATCGACATCCAGGTGAGTACGGCCACCATTTTTTATTGCTTCGGTAAGCCTGGTCATGTGAAATGCTAAGGCCATACAATCTTATTTTCGGCATTCTATTTCTAGAACATGATGTTGTTGCATTTTATAGATCCTAGCCAAGCCATATCCATGCGCTGGGCCATTGACCTAGTTTTGTTCTCGTTGAGACGGGGTGGCCGGGTTGGGGTTGGTGTAAGTTTTTGTACCTCGCCCCAGTCCGGCTCCTTAACCGGTGAATTATAAAAGTTATAATTTGGATTTTGCCATCTTGTCTCTGCTCTGGCTTTAAGTACCGGTAGACTAATTTCGTTTTAATAACCCGCCAGATGTTTCTTAAAATGGACCATAATTACATGTCCCTTTTTTTTTTAATTAGTAGTCTAGTTATTTTAATATCTCTCTCCACCGTTGCTCCTAATGGACCATAAAAAATGAACCTTCTCTTTATCATTAGCTATTACTATCTCTCTTTCCACCCTCCCAACTTAAGTTAATACTTACTATTTCTCTATTTAGGCTAATTAATGATAGATATGTTGTTGTCATGTCACATCTAGATCAATGAACTCACAGATGTCATAAATAGCGGCGATAATAGAATATATTATTATTCTACCTCTCTTTCCATCCTCCCACCTTAACAGAACTTGAGACTGAAAGGAAGAAGGCTGAAAGGGAAGCAAAGAGACAGGCCAGAATGAAAGGGAAAGGAAAAGGAAAGAAAAGCAAGCAAGAGAAAGATGTGGCCGATTCTGAAAGTGAGAGTGAAAGAGAGAGTGAGATAGTGTACATGGATGAAAGTTCATGTGATAGTGTTATGGTGGACATGAATGCCTGTGTTGTTTGTGGAGGGGAAGAGGAAGAATCTGGATGGGTTGGGTGTGACAATTGTGAAAGATGGTATCATAAGGGATGTTTGGGTGCGCGTCATGAAAGAATTAAAAGCTTGAGTGAGAAAGATCTGGAACAGATGGACTTTGTGACTTGTGCACATGAGNATATTGTCTAGGGTCTAGCTAACAGTGAAAAAAAAAAATTCAATGGCATCTTCACACCTTTAGTCTAAGATCTAGACTAGTCTAGTCTTAGTCTAGTCTAGTCTAGCTAACAAACTAAAGACTAAAGGGGACTAATATTGACAGACCGGGCAACACATCACAGATTAATATCATGGTTAACTCTTGCTCTGCCTGATGACAACTACCGAGATCTCTGATTCAAGACATCAAAAGCAGCAGCATGTCTGTTACCGTGTTACGAAGACAGAGGTCGAGGTACAAAGAAAAGAAGACCACTAGACTAGACTAATTACAATGTGATTGTGGGGATTTCCAGTTCACTTGTAACACCCCACTACAAGTACAATCTTCGTTTTTTGACTTCCCATTGCCACATCGTAACGAACTTTAGTTTAATTTATCCTTACCTTTATGAAAAGGCTCTCTGAGATTTGATGAACTCTCGTGTCCTAGATACGTCTTGTTCAGTTTCACTCTGATATTCCAGAACCCACCTGGGACTTTTCTATATTCCTCAGGAGAATACACCAGAAACTTCCAGCGACTATTGACTGAGGATGGACGTAACGAGATCCACGCTCGTTTCTGAGGAAACTTGAATGTTTATCTAAATATCGATACCATGCCGACTACTTCGCTTTACAACTTTTTGAATGACTTCTTTTCAAGGATTTTAAAACAACATGAAATTAACCAAATATTATTTGGCTACCATAATTTTTATGAACCTTATCAAACAATTTTGGAATATTACAGCTAATGTTACAATCTACCACAACTCTCTGAAGTACTCGTTGATCTTCCAATATAAATCCAGTCCAATAATAAGAAATGACAGTAGTGAATTTTATCAGTAGTTGGTCTGTGTATTACTCACAAGGAATTATTTCCGTCCACGGCTGTCTCATCCTATGGGCATGCGCTGAATGCATTGGTGTTATTCGATTTCGAAGTTGCTGAACAAGAGGTTGAAGTGATTACATTATTATGACCCAACTACAGAGACACTACTACAATATTGACAGATTATATTAAAATTTATCAAAATCATAGTTTGACTTTGTTGTCACCATCTTACACACAAAAAAATTTCTCATGCATATCGCTCACATTTTTTAACCAACAGATATATGGTAAATTCTCAAAAGTCACGATTATTTTTAAATCTCAGTTCTTCAATCAGGAAAGATAAATTATACAAAATGAGAAGAGCTCATCTTGATATTCACGATTCACTGCTGACCAAAGATATATCTAAGACATTATCCCACGCTTATTGTCAAGTCCATGCTTTTCTTGACAATGCTACTTCTTTTTTATTTATGTTTTTGAATATTTTTTTCATGAAGTATGCTTAGGTTATACTGCAAGAAAGGCTTGAAGGTCAAAGTATCGGTAGTACAACTATGGCATACAGATAATCGCCCAACGCGTGAAATGAGCATGAGTTTCTAGAAACCCGGCTAGATTTTATTTATTTATTATTATTAAGAATGTCCCATTAAATGTTTAAATTATAAATAATCATTTTAGGTGAGCATATTAATCATGAAAATAATAAAGAGACCTTAAAAGCGTTAATTTCTCAATGTTACTCTCTTATGTTAAAAACACAAGAAATTTCAGTCACGAGAGATAACTCCTGTATATGTTTACACTGAGCAACCATGGCGTCTGGCAGGAAATCTAGAAGAACTAGATCTAAAAGGAACTACAGAAAAATTGGAATGGTTCTCACTGCATGCCTTGTTGGGGCTTCGATTATGTATAAAATATCGTACATACTGTATGATATCCAGAATCTTCATGCTCTGGAGTCTCAGTGGGGTGGATTTAGTGTAGAAGAGAAAGGTCTGTGCATTTCCTCGATCGATGGGAAATTGTTTTCTCCCTCCAAACCTCTGCTTATTTTTGCCTGCTTGTCCATAGTATGGTTCCAACTCATGAACGATCTGCTGATACCGAAGTTAATATGGTCTTCTAATATATCCACTGTGATAGTATAGATTTAGTATCAGCTGAACTTTTGCACTTCAAATTCTTAAGTCTTACTTAAGAAATGAGTCTTGACTATTTTTTTAAAAATATTTTTACGGTATCAATAAAATTACTCCAGTATTTGTAAAGACTGGATTCAGAGAAGTTTTCTTTTTAACTCTTTCTATACCATATACCGATATATCGGTGGGCGAGTCGTCGCCATTTTGACCATACACCGATGAAACGGTGTTTGTAAGTGGCCTTACAAATTGTTTCGTATTCGTATGGCTTTTATATTCGTGTGNTTATCTTATTACTTGTATTATTATTATTATTATTATTATTGTTATTATTATAATTGTTTTGCATTGTACCTTAATTTGTTTTGTAAATATGTTGGAATTGGCCGCAGTGCCTACAATAAACGACTGAACTGAACTGGTATAGAAAGAGTTAAATCACAGTTATAAAATAATGGCAAGCTTATTACAAAGAGTCACTTATTTTTCTATATTCTTGTGAATGATTGATTGAACATTGACATAGCCAAAACTAAAATGATGTCTCCCCTTCCCTCCTTTATTTCCTCAATCCAGGCCCTGTCACCCTTAGTGGATTGGGGTTGGATACCAGCCAAAGACAGCTTGCCTTCTCATTACTACGCTGGGCATGATGGTTCAATAATTTTGCATACCAATGGCAACTATTTGAGACAGTGGTTGAATTTTGCAGCCTGTTGTCAGCTGATTGGCCAGTAGACAACACACTCTACAGTTTTTATTCATATAAATGGGTCGCGCAGTTAGTGGATGGCTGGACCCAAAGTGCCTCACACTTTGAGAATTAGGAGTGTAAGATATTTTTCAAATGCTCCATGAAAAGGAAAAGTGTTAAAACGCCTTCTTGTCATCATCTTCTCTTGTCTCATTGTTCCATTTTGAGTTTGATTTATATCAACAGGTGACTACAATTTCACCATAATCACGGGCCTATTTGACATTGGTCGGGGTTCCTGGTGGACGCAGTCACGAACCTACAATATATACCTGGGGCATCTCCTGCAGGTTAGTTCTGCTTAATTTCACAATTTGATGAACTGATTATATTAGAGGTGTTGTCACTCACTTATGATGACTCTGGTAATTGTTGTGGTTTGTAAGAAAAAATTTAACTAGGAATGATTTCTGCAACTCTTGCAGGGGATGCATTTCTTACCCAGTTGTGTAGAAATAATTTGCGATCATGTGCATAAGAATATTTTCCAGTTCCATTCCAGTCCATGACTTGGTAGATAGAAATTGTATTAGAGAGAGAAAAACATATCGTCAGATATGACAGATAGCAGGAATGCCACACTTCAGAAAATTTTCCAAGATGCCTTATTTGAAGTGAGTGTAAGAAACTGCTTTGCAACAAAAAAACTTTTTTGGTCTCTTCTTTTGTCTGTCATAACTGCTTGCATTGAATTCTCTTTCTACTATGTAAGATTTTGTATTAATGTAGTTTCAAATTAATGATATAATATAATTTATGTGAAACCTCAGAAAGTTCAAAGATGTTTTGAAATGTGAGTAGCATCCTTGGTTAAGCCCTTTTTATTTTATACTGCATGTTGATCATTCATACTAATTGGAGATATTACGTCAGCAGTTAACTGCAAAGGAAATTTACTTTCTTTGTTACAGCTGGACATAGCAATAACAAGAAAATTGTTAAAGTCCTGAAATCAGAGTTCCACTGTATACTGTACAGGCATAAAGTAGACTAGATTGAGGCAGCCAATTTTAGGTGGACATATACATAAAAAATAATTGTCCATTTTCCAGTACTCTTTCTCTCTGCGACTTATCTGTAGTGTTTACAGAACCAATTTCATGAAGAAAGAGCATTATTCTGTTACTGCACTCATGTGTTTTATGGCAGTGAGGAGACTCAAATGATTGAGATTCAGCCCTTGCGTCATGAGTTATTTCCTTTGCCGAGCGGCAGTGGCTTGTGGCAAAAATAATGACGGTTCGTAAGTTCAGCAGCTACGGACATCTCTAATTGACAAGGTCTTATTCAGCTTTCAATTAATATTCAGGTGATCTAAATTCCAAAAGTTAAGTTTGACTGTATAGGCCAGGTAAAGTATTCAGCATTTCTATTTCCTCAGCTTGATTACTTTTTTGACACATCTGCTGCTTACATTGGAATAAAAAAATTTCATCTGACATGTTATCACCTGTCTGCAGAGCACTGGCTAGACAGCTTGGCCCTACCGCTAGAGTGTATTTGACATAAGTTTATGGCCACCAGGTGCTCAGTAGGTGTCAGAATTCGGACTTTGCATAATATAACAGCGTGGTTTTTCTATGTCTTATATCATGTTGACAGACACTTGAAAGTTTGTTTTCTTTGAATAAAAGAGTATCATATCATTTAGCTTGGTCTGGAGGATGATTCAATCTTCTTTTGATATGCCTCTTACATTTTTAAGCAGTGATGGAAATAGTTCTACATCACGGAGAACATAATATGGTGATTTAGAAAAATTCATTATAAGGCCAGATATTCAAAATTTCGATGTTATTGTAGCTATATTTGTCACTTCTTTTATTTTTAAACAGTATGATTTTTATTTCAAGCTTTTATCTTTATTAGAAGCTGAGATAGACAGGAAGTGACAAATCTTAAAACTGAGAAAAATGGCTTTTAAGCAGGCAACTAACGTCATAAATGCATTTTGATACATGTGGAAAATAATTAAAACTGCATTTATTTATGGAATTACAAAGTCAAACTTTTAGAGGAAGTTGATAGAATGTTGATTAGTGGTGATACTTAACAAAAAATCAATTTTGACTTTGAATGCAAATGTCACTTTGTTTTGTACCAAGCACAAAAAGTTTGGTCTGTGACTTTTGACAGCTTTTCCTGGACCACTACACATATAATGACATATTCAGAATTTGTAATGTTTACTTCACAGATGCTCAAAATGGATGTCAACATCATAGTTTTCATAGAACCCAAAGGACACCGGTTTGTAAGACGAAATCGAAGAGGGAGGGAAGCCAGGACCAAGATTGTCATAACCGAAATTTCTGATTTAGAATACTTTCCCCTACTAGACAGAATAAAAGAAATTATGAATAGCAAGGAGTATCAGGTTAGAATGAGCATTGTCTTTCAATCATTCTCTTCTTACCTGCTCAAACTAACTTTCTGCCTATCCTCTTTCTATTCATGGATGTTTTCCAGCTCAAATACAGTATCTATACAATGACCAGTCTTGCAGCCTGTCAAAATAAGATTTGAATTGCTTTTTGACGACATCAAGTAAATGATATGATATGAAAGCTTAATGTATGTGTACTTTTATTAGGTGACCAAATTTTGACTTAGCATTATTTTGGTATGAGATATAAATTTAATCCTTTCATGTGGCAAGGGATCATCCTTACACAAAAAACAAAATACTGAGAGTAAATTCATTTCTACAAGAAGTGTCCATCTAGTAAGCAACATTGTACCATTATTAAAATTTAGGTTAGGTCTGACTTGGATTATTTTTGAAGCAAAAGTAACATTATCTTACTGTATTGTTTCAGGAGGACAATGACAATTACAAGAAAGGGAAATGTGAAGCCACAGACCCGATGTACAATCTAGTCACCAATTCCAAGATCACCCTCATTCACCGGGCCATCAAAGATAATCCGTTTAACACCAACTATTTCATCTGGCTGGATGGCGGATATGGCCATGGGGATCCAAGTATTTATCCACCGGATGGGATTTGGAGCCCAAAGCATTTGCTGAACTATCCAGGTACAAGTAAATTGGCTCATTATGATTACTTATAGATGCAGCTGAATATGACTTGCTATGCCTATCTGCTGGTGTGAAGTTGTATGAGCAAGCATTAATCTGGATACAAGACTTATAAACCACATTATTATTAATGTTGTTATTATTATCATTATTATCATTAGATATTGTTGAATTCATATCATTTCATTGTCACCAGATAAAGTGACATTCATAGCCTTGGAGGATCTTCCAGAGCAAGCTCCGAACTTGGATCAACTGCACAAACTCGACACTGCGTGGATAGCTGGTGGTAAGCTCAGAGTTACAATTAGTTTTAGTTAGACAACTCTTGAGGTGAAAGTATTTTAAAAGTAAAACATTAACTCTTTGCTGCTGCCTTGGGAGTATGTCTTGTGGAAGCTAAAGTTAAGAAGCATTGAATAGATTAGAAATGGACACAGTGTGAGCAAAAAACAAAAAAGAGAGAATTGAAGGGTGAGGGAGAAGGAGAGTGAGACAGAGATAGGAAGAAGAGAGAGATTGACCTTGTCCACAATATGAGCAATGTGTTTGGTCACTAAAGTCTTCTCAGGGCGTAAGTTGTACACTGTGAATTAACTTTCAGGGCTTTTTGCTGGGGGCACTGAGGCTATGGAGACATTTTACAAACTTCACAAGGAGGTCATGCAACATTACATGGACCGAGGGACCATAGACGATGACCAGACCACCTTCTCTGACTGTTATTTCAAACAGCGTGAGAATTTCCGGCCAGTGAGAGGCTGGTGGTATGATCTGATGGAGCCTTTTACGTAACACGATGCATGAAAAGATTAAGTATCTGACTGTTTATTCGTTTATTTAAGGTCATCTGAGCTGAGGGAGTCACTCACTCCCCCACCCTTTGTTTTAAATTGTAGGAGGGATTTGTAAATTCTTAGAGAAATTATTACATTTTCTCAAGTAATGCAAATTTTGGAGAGCAGGGAAGAAGAGAGGATTTGTGTGTATTCAGTGCATTTGGAGAGGGGGGGAGGATTTAAAAATTTATGAGGTGAATCACACGAGCACGCAATTTGGAGAAAAGGACTGTGAAAGAGCAAGCAGGTAGATAGCTTTACAGAATCACGGTACAGCTTTCTACCTGCTTGCACTTTCACATTCCTGTGCTGAGCTTTATGGCAGTTTCTTTACTTTTGCAGTTTGAAGAAAACATTGGATTATCATACCATCACCCCAGAGTACAAATATTCTGTGCCCATCTGGCAGAATCCTGGGACTTTATCAAGATGCTTATAGGTTAAGGTTTAAGCTTTATGCTGCCACCTCCTGAACCTTATAATTACATCCTGTAAGCCAGACATTTAAAAATATATTTAAAATAAAATAAAAATTGATGTCTCTAGCGTAAATAAAGCAGAAGCAGCTCAAAGGACCAACAAGTCAACCATTTCTTCTGCTGCAAAGACATGTACCAGATAGGGAAATATATCTAGGACCAAGGGAAGTCTCTAGCACATTATAATGCCTTCATGTTTTGTTTCAATTCATTTTCAAGACACTGGACAGTATAATTTTGATTTTTGTTGCACATAAGAATCAGAATGCTACCTGAGCATTCAACATTTGTCAAATACGGCCATGTAAGATTTAAGGGCAGAGTTAGTGTCAAAAATGAAAAAAGGGATGAGAGATGGTCCCCAGATTTCATTTAAAGACTCTCCCAAGACAGTTTTCCCTAACTCTGCTTCTTACACTAACCCAAATACACCCTAGGAGTGTCTCAGGCTTGTACCAAATGAACACAGAACACTGGTCAACTGAAAATTGGTGAAAAATATCAACATCGGATATGATGAAATGCAATTGGACAGGGTTCATACAGACTTTGGAAAATGTATGGAAAATGAAAATCTGAATTTCGCACTTTAAAAAAGTCTGGAAAAACATACATTTGCAAGCCTCTGTGTAGAAAATGTCTGGAGTTCAATTTAATTCTGAAAATATCTGTTAAAATTTGTTGTAGGGAGTATTAGGGAGAAAATTTCAGAGAAGAAAAGCAAAAAGTGGAAGTACAGCACTCAGCTTTTTTTTTAAAAAATATTTTTTAATGTGGTTTCATAATTTGGAAAACTGGAAATACAGCACTCAGATTTTATAGTTTATAATTATTGCTTCATCATCTTAAAAACTGGAAGAACACCACTCAGACTTTTATATTTTTTAACAGTGTTTCATCATCTGGGAAATTAGAAGTACAACACTCAGATTTTTTTAATCATTGTTTTATCATCTGGAAAATTGGAAATACAGCAGTCAGAGTTTTATTTTTTAATGGTGTTTCATCATCTGGGAAATTGGAAGCACAACACTCATATTTTTATTTTTTACAATTATTGTTTTATCATCTGGGAAATTGGAATTACAACTCAGAGGTTTATTTTTTAGTGGTGTTTTATCATCTGGAAACTTGGAAGTATGACACTCAGACTTTTATATTGTTTTAATGGTGTTTCATCATCTCGATAATTGGAAGTGCGACATTTATATTGTTTAACCATTTACCCCCCTACAGTCGCCGTGGGTCGCCGCTATCGGTAAACCCCTACAGTCGCTTCGGGTCGCCGTTTTAGATTTGTTTCGTTACGGACGGCATTGCACATTCTGAATGTCGCCAAACGGAAATAACAATTGTAGAATCGGAAGCTGCGGAAAACGAACTTCCTTACAGTGTTTGTTTGGAGAAAATCGGGCGAGTGGTTGCTTCTCTGTGATTTTTTGAAGTTGTCATAGATTTTTTGGCTTTTTTTGAGGTGATGGAGGATGCTTTACACCTCTATTGTGAAGCTTTATGATGGAAACATGTATGAGACAGTGAATGGGTGCGACCTGTGCCGGATTAGATTTTTTAAAATGAAATTTTTTTTTAAAATAGTCATATTTTTTTTTAGAGTTATCTCCCTTCTCTTAGGGATTGGGAATTCGTCTTGGGCAGGTGGCTTAGAGGGTAAATGGTTAATGGTGATTCATCATCTGGACAATTTTGCTTAGAATGTGGACAAAGACTTTAAAAAGTCTGGAACCGCAGCATACACACAGTTCTGTATGAACCCATAATCTAGACAGTAATTGTTTTGTTACTGCACGCTCCACTGATGTGAAACATGGTAGTTAGTCTGCACAAAATGACCAGATTTTCAGGCATTTTACCATCAAATCAGAAGCTGGTCTAATTTTTGCCCACTTAGGAGTGTGAAACCATCAGGTAGGAGGGTCAAGACCTTGAGAATTAGCTAGTCGTATAGGTATTTAAGCAATATTTGTATACCTCACGTTTTAGACAGCATTAAAAAATGGATATTAACAGTGTTGTTTTACTAATAATGATATTATTAAGTATTATAATGAGATTTTGCTACATTATTTATATTCTCTACCTCAGATCTCAGGGTATATGCTGCAAATCCCTTTGATGAATCTTTTGTATAAACTGAGTAAAACCTTTATTATATAATATATTCGAAACATTTTCTCTCTTGATTTACGTCCACTGTTTTTGAATCAAATGATTTTGACATGATGTTATTTCAGTATTTCAATATTTGTCATGTACACAGGACTGCATTTGCTTGGTCCTTGTGACATTGCGATGCATTTGCTTGGTCCTTGCAACATTGCGATGCATTTGCTTGGTCCTTGCAGCATTGCGATGCATTTGCTTGGTCCTTGCAGCATTGCAATGCATTTGCTTGGTTCTTGCGACATTGCGAAAGGGGCCATCCTTATATTCTGTTGGCAGTCTTTAGCAAAGGAAGTATCAGGAGTTTTTGGTTGGTGTGCAACAGTGATAGTGAGGGAGGTGCTTACCTACCAGAGATGTGTTAGAAATGTTAGTTCTTTTGCCATTATTGGAAGAGAAAGCTTGGGAAGATAGATGTAAGTATTGACTGTACAGTTTCAAATTTGTTGTAGAACGTTCTGTCAGTGGCCATGTGTCGGAGGAGGATGTAGCAAGAATCAGCGGCAATATGTATGCTAATGAATGAGGCAAAGATTTAAGTAGAGCAAACACCATTCACAAATCAGTGCATTAATGTCTGTCTCTTCTGCATAAATCACAGCTATCTTGCTTTGCCAAGAGACTGATACTTCCTTTGTTAAGGATGGCCCTTCCATAATGTCACAGTGACCAAACAAATACAGTTCCATCCACCTCATTGCGGGTAAATGTTAGATATGGTTCTATTAAAAAATGAAACTGCTGATATTCATTGTCATTGTCATATAACTGTTATTTTCTACCTCATAAATTTAAAAGATATTTCATATTGTCATAATTCAGCTGCTTTTTGGTCATGGCATTATGTAAGTATTTTTTTATACTATTTCATTATAACTGCTGTTTGCATGGTCACACAAAGCATCATGAAAAATAATCATGAATATTTTTCATTCCCTCTGGGTGATAACTTTTGCTCAATTAAATATTCTCTCTGTATCTTAATCCTGATTAGATGTATTACATTCCACCACAAGCAATGCAGACACTTATAGAAATGGTTTATCTTGAGTAACTGTTGAGGTCCTCGCAATAGCTCCAGCATGCACATTATATAAAGCTGATGGAGATGCAATAGCCAATGCAATGTGCTTAGCAATAGTGGGATACAGTCTGCTGATATTCTATATGCAAACATATTATTTTCTGAAGACTTGTAATGGATTCTTGCACTTTTTAAGACTTCTTCAACTGCATTGTCTTGATTTGCCATCTCCAATTGAATCTACAATATTTTTTTTTTCTGCCAGTTTTTGACACTTGATGCCATTGAATCTGCATTCAACCATGGTGCTTAAGCAGAAAGTGCAAGATAAAGTTGATCCTCTTTTTGCTTTGTTTTTGCAAGACTTTGGTTTAAACTTTGGAACTGGAAATTTACATTGCTTTCTTTAGCTAGAGTTTTTATTTTAACTGTTGTTACTGAAAAGTAGTGGATGAATTTATCTATGAGTCATGCACGGTTTTGTTCAAACACTGGAGTTACATGATAGTGTTGTTTAAAATATATCTTAGCTGATATTTACAGTTTTCAGTGTACTATTTTAAGTTTAGTTTTTGCTACTTTTTAAGTTTCCAAGAATTTCCTGGTCTTTTTATTTTGTATGAGTGCAGTTCATTGATTGTTATGATTGTTATTCTGTTGTTATATTTGCCATCAGATCCAGTCTACAGCAATGAGACATTCATTGGCCATAAATACAGTATTGCTCTAAACTGAATTTAAGGAATACAATGAACCTGTCTAAAAACTAGTTTACAGCAATGATATTTACATGTATATTCTCAGATCAGTCTGTGTGGTTTTATGATGTTGATTGATATGAATTCATATTTGAACCTTAAGAGACAATGAAACCATCTAAAAGCCATTCCACCACAATGATAATTACATGTATTTTCTCAAGTCAGTCTGTGTGGTTTTATGGTGTTGATTGTTATGAATTGATATTTAAACCATCATAGACAATCAAAATTGTCTAAAAACCTTTCTACCGCAATGATAATTACATGTATTTTCTCAGATCAGTTTGTGTGGTTTTATGATGCTGATTGATATGACTTGATATTTAAACCTTAAGAGACAATGAAACCGTCTAAAAGCCAATCTACAGCAATGATATGAACATGTATTCTTTCACTAGTTTCACACAGTCTGTGTGGTTTTATGACATTGATTGACAGGACTTGATATTTGAGTCCTTGGAGACAAAGAAACCATCTGAAAGTTAGTGTACAGCATTGATATTTACACATGTATATTTTCAGGTCCATCTGTGTGGTTGTATGACATTAACTGATATCACTTGATATTTGGCCTTTCAGGGAAAATCAAACTGTCTAAAAACTAATCTACAGCAATGATATTTACACCATTTATTTATAGGTTGGTCTATGTGATTTTATGATACTGACTAATATCATTTGATATTTGAGCCTTTGGAGCAAATGAAACCGTCTAAAATCCAAGCAGTACTAAAATTCCAAGTCATGGATATTAGCTGATCATTATTTACATCCAATACATGACAGTTTGAATAATCTAAAAGTAAAGGGAATCTAAAAAATTTACATTACTTTACTCTAATTTTGATTATTATGATTGTCTTTAGTGTGGTTAGAAGTACTTTTCATATAGATACTTTGTAATTTGAATTACTTCAAGCATCCGTAGGATCCCTCCTCTGTCTGAGATATTTATTGCTCACCAGTTTATATAATGTCAGTTTATTTTTACTGGTTTGCAGTTCTCACAATATTTATTACAACGCAGTGCCATGTGCAAAAAACGCAACTGTTTTGGAGCACCTCGAAAGGTGATGAACCTTTTGTTCTCAACACATCCGGAGTTTTGTTTTTTTTAATTAAAGATACAGAGATACAATGTTACACTGTGTTGAATAATGATATTTTGTTTGGTTCTGTGATGAGGATTTAGCTCAACTTCTTGATCCAGATCTGAATATTCTTTTTTCATTGTGTGTTTGGATGTGTTGTTTTTTTTCCTAGATGTTTTGCATTTTATATATTTTTTTGATACTGCAGTTTATTTTCTGACATAAGAATAAACGTGTCATGAAGACAAGGTCTCATGTNTGTGTGTGTGTGTGTGTGCGCGCGCGCGGTGAGGTGTGGTGTGGTGTGGCGTGGTGTTTCATATCTGTCAGAGAAGATACTCCATCTCATTCTCGAAAGTGTAGGCCTGTGTTTAGGATACGCTGTGTGTATCTGATAGTAGAGTATGCATTGGAAAGCGCCTCGAACTTTTCCAGGGTGAGACGCGATAAGATCCTTTTTTTCTTTTTGTTCTACTTCTTCTTCTTCTTAATAATAATAATAATGATAATAATAATAAACAAAAAGTATATAATATAAAATTAATAAAATGATATTATTATGTTAATAATATAATGATTATAATAATGATTAATATTAACAATAATAATGTATAATATTATCTTCCTTTATTATAAAATTATTGTTTAATAGTTTAATGGCGTACTATGATCGCCATTTATGATGACCTGCACTATGTCTGTCACGTGTGAGGCAGGTACTACTGTTATCAAAATGACCATCACTGTCCAGTATCTCACCAATCTGACCCCCATCACGTGCAGTGCAGCCCATCTGATCAGACTCGTGTACAGACAACTGCAATTAAAGGCAGACCGCTGTCATACTTGTCAATCAAACATGAAAATCACCACGTCAAAGAGATCAACAACTATAGTGGTAGTTTGGACAGGAAAACCTGGTCTTGCCTTTTAGGACGACCGCACGTCAGGGATGGCTGTTTGTATTTCCTATACGTATTTATGATTGACTTTCGCGATCACCCTGCTTGTTTGTTTGTTTGTTTGTTTGTTTGTTTGTTTGTTTGTTTGTTTGTTTGTTTGTTTGTTTGTGACAGAGTTATACGGCGCGTCAGAACGATTATTGCGCCTTTCTAGATGGAAGAATAAACCACTGGGTGGAATAATTCTGTCAGGTTTGTCCACACAGTGGCCACTACCCAGTCTTTTACGATTTTAAAACTGTCATGAGATTTTCAACGTTCGCAGCTGCACCCTGGACCTCCTAGTTTTTTTGTTCTTACCCGAGAGGAATAGAGGCCAGCTTTCTCGATTTTCCACATGGCATGGTACAAAATCTGTCAAAAAAGCAAGTTGAGTTTATGTCGGAGAAAAATGTGGCAAGAATCAACAGTGGGTATGTATGCTAGTGAATGATGCAAAGGTATAAGTATAGCAAACATCACTCGCAGGTCATTGCATTGTTATTTGTGTCTTCCGCATTTTTGGTAGCCATCTTTGCTTGCCGAGGGACTGATACTTTGTTTGCTTAGGAAGGGATGTGGCTTCCGATTTTGTCAAATTTCCAAAACCACACCAGGCAAAGTGTCTTCCGATATGAAGATGCCAATGTTGTTTTTTTTTTTCACTGTTGGCTTATAGGGTTTTGCAACGCTCATTAACTTATCCAGAGATCCCATGCCAAAATACTTTCCCGAACATGTTCTTTAGCTTTTCCTCCAGATTGTGACATGAAGAAAAATGCCCCTAAACCAATTAGATTTTGAGAACTTGGGCAATGAAGCAGGCTACCTAATATTCTAGGCCTTTTTATTCAGTAAACAGGGTAACCTTACCCACCCAGCAACAACCAAAAAGTTTATACTTGAGTGGCTAACCCTCATCTATTCTGAGTCCACACATATATTTGCACCTATCTAAGCTTTTGAAATTCAAATCCAACCCCTTTCCCCTCATCATGGCAAGTTTTCTGATTTAAAAGGGACTATTTAAAATTGCATATTTTTATGCCAGGCGCTATTGGCATCTTCACACATTCAAACTACAACATTTTCAACGCATTTACCATTAATTTGACCACGACGATTTGAGTATACATTAAACAACGCATGGAGGGCTCCATGGCAAAACGCACTATACACCATTCGGACCACATACAAAGCATTTTTTTTTTGGTTTTGTTTGTGAAAGGCGACATTTAGTTCTGAAGTAATGTAGACTAGATGTCGTTCTGTGGGGTGGAAATAATATGCATGTATATTGAACACACCCACCGCTACATGAAGCATGCAGAATAAGCTAAAAATTCAAATTGGTGGATAACGCGTTTTGTCATGCAATCCTCCGCATGTCAAGTATGAAAAGATAATCTTTTGAAAGCCGACACTATCTAGGTCACGCGCTTGATTTTACCTGCGATTAAACGCCTATGAAGCATGTCGCGGCAAAATCCCCCCTCTAATGGTT
Organism: Ellobium chinense; assembly: GCA_033807755.1. Classification (NCBI taxonomy): domain Eukaryota; kingdom Metazoa; phylum Mollusca; class Gastropoda; order Ellobiida; family Ellobiidae; genus Ellobium; species Ellobium chinense. The sequence continues at coordinate 56,841 of JAWQUT010000531.1, read as the reverse complement.
TATGTAATGTTTATGAAGATTTAAGTGACTCTCCTCCATTTCATTCGCCATTGATGATGATGTTTTGTTTGTAAACACAAGGGAATGACCTAGAAAAGCATATTTTGTGTCCTCGATCTTCTTTCACAGCAATTTTGATTGGCGACATACGAAAACGGATGTAGGGGAGGGTCAGCGATACTGGGTATCTCATTAAAATGCGAGGTTTTCGTTCATTACAGCCTGGGGGGACCAGGGAGAGAGAGGGAGAGAGAGAGAGAGAGAGAGAGAGAGAGAGAGAGAGAGAGAGAGAGAAAGGTCCTTATTTATTACAGTCGCAATTGGGGTGAGAGAGAAAAAGGGACACATAGAGAAACAGAGAGAGAGAGACAGAGAGAGAGAGAGAGAGCAAAAGAAAGAGAGAGAGAGGTCCTTGTTTATTACAGTCGCAAGTGGGGAGGTGAGAGAGAGAAATTAGAGAGAGAGAGAGAGAGAGAGAGAGAGAGAGAGAGAGAGTAAGGGAGAGAGAGAAGTAAGCGTGGGTGAAGTGGAGAGGGGAAAAAGAGATAGATAAAGAGATGGATGAAGAGAATATCAATAATTTTTCTGTTCAGATTTTGTGTTCGATTCTTACTTGTAAACAAAGGATCATGAAGAAAGATTTTGTCCAGACCTGGGCAGAACTGAGATTATAATGAACACAGCTTGTGACCTCATCATCATCATCATCATCATCATCATCATCATCATCATCACCACCATCTGTCATCATCACCACCACCATCATCATCGTCATCATCATCATCACCATCGCCATCATCATCATCATCATCACCATCATCATCATCATCATCATCATCACCATCATCATCATCATTTGAAACAAAGATTAAAATTTCTGTTCACACCAGCAAAAACTAAGAAACTTACTTTGATATTTAAAATACACAGATCACAAGGCTATCATTTAAAATGACTACTAATTTCCGGATCTAAAAAGTGATTCTTCACACAAACTGAAATACATGAGTAAGAGGAGAGACAGAGGGTAAATGGATTTATCAGCGGAGATAGATCAATCATCATCATCATTATCATCATCATTTAAAACTGAGAAAAATTAAAAGCTCAACCTTAATTCAAGGAATTTATTAAAATTCTAGTAAAGAATTAAGACCGAAATTGACATCTAAACGTTTCGGCTCTAATGCCTTTATCAATACCCTGTACAATCTTTATCATCATCATCATCATTTGTTTCTCACAAAATGAAATAGCGTCCACCAGTGTCGTAATTTACAATTTTATTTAAACTATAAAGAGAAGCACATAATAAGGAAATATCAAATTTTCGGAATTTAAAAATTCCTTCATCAGGAATAATAACAACAATAATGATAAGGAAGAAGAAGACATATGAAAAGACCTAAGGCTATATAAGTGTGCTAATTTCAAAGGATTCGATGAGAGTCCACTAAAGAAAACATTGAGAGAGAGAGAGAGAGAGAGAGAGAGAGAGAGAGAGAGAGAGAGAGAGAGAGAGG
>JAWQUT010000531.1:41468-49117 GCA_033807755.1 Ellobium chinense | reverse complement strand
GATCCCCCTAAGATACGGTCTGCACAAATCTTGCTGTCAGTATCAAATCTATCCCTTACAGTGATTTTAAATCTCATCTATCTTGCCAACCATCTGTTCATTTTGAATTCAAATGTTTCCAGTTAATTTCAATTTTCCAAGGTTATTAAATGTTGTAGTTTGTTGTAGTGCCAATTTATGATTCGTGTACAGTTCAATTTGCCATATATTTTGTAGGGTAGATTGTTGTAATTCATTGTTTCTAACTTCTGGGTGTTGGGCTATTTTATCTTTCAGTATTTTTATGTTGTGATAATTTGGCAGTATCACATTTAGTGTTTCTTAATTTCTAGGTGTTGTAATTTTCCATTTCTAGGATTTTCCAATTTTTCATTTCTAGATTTTGTAATTTTCCTAGTTCCCAATTCTAGGTGTTGTAATAATCCAATATTTCATTTCTAGGTGTTGTAATTTTCCAATATTTCATTTCTAGGTGTTGTAATTTTTCAATTTTCAATTCCTGTCTTGTAACTCAGGATATTTCATTCATTTTTTCTTTATTTTATTACCACCAAGGTGAAACTTTCTAATGTTTATTGTAACACAGATTCATTGTAGCAAATTTGTGATCTTAAGAGGTCTTCTCACACATTTTCTAGGTTACAACTTGTAGTGGTAGACTGAATCTCCTTCATCATGAAAATTATCAACATCATCATCATTGAAAATAAGTATGGTTCGTTCCAGGATCTATACAAAACTTTTGGAAAGATGTTTAATGAATTTATTAAAAAGAATCGCAGTGAAATACTGTCTACATTTCGTACAGACAATTTCAGTTCGTTTTATAGAAAATAGTATTGTTAGAGTAAACCAAATGAAAAATCAACTGCCTAATTTCAGTAATGGTGACAAATGAATTTGCATACTCACAACTAGCTTCCGTCGTGAGTCCGCTGATAATAAATGAACGAAGAAATTTTGTCACACTTATTCAACATTTCCTAGATCATTTTTTTGTTATGATTTGAGTTGTTTATACCACTGATCATCCATTTATCTTCTTTTACCTAATGTAGAGTTTTGACTCGTTACTACATCCAAATTTTACAAGCTAAACCACATCTGCCATTGATATGAGCTGAGGGTTGATAGCGCTCAATTTCTCAAACCCTCAAAAAAAAAAATTACTAAGGCATATGGAGAATGAGCGTGATGATTTTTGTGAAGCATGCAATGTTTGATTACATATCACAGTGGTTATATTTTTATTAACGAATTTAATACGTTTATTTAAAAATGATCTCAGAGCCAGACCATAACTTTGGTACATAGCGAACGATACACAGATGGACATTTAATGCGTTATGACGATTAAATTTACACCATTAATTGTTCACAAAAGTATACATACCTTGTGCAGTCAACGTATAATGCATATCACTCATTAATAACCGTTCATTCCTTATACTTGTTCTTTTTTTTTCTACTAATTACTTAATAGTTTTATACCCTTATTGAAAATTTGAAAAAAAAAATGGTACTGTAAAAAGAACTCCAAACGGGGCCAACTTCTTCATTAAAGTCGTTACTTGTTACTTCTCTCTGGAAACATCTTCATAACACTCCAGACATTTTGTGAGTGGCACTCAGAAACTGACCACTATCAAGTCTTAAGGTTTATGTCTTTGACTCGCACACGGGGCGGTTTACGTTGTAGTGTACTTTGGGGAAAAATACTTCACGTCCATTTCCTATCTCGACTCAGGTGTAAATGAGTACCTGGCTTTAGAGCTGGGGGGACCAGGTCGCTGACAGCAATGACTTTGTTATGTATTTCATTTGTAATATTATGTATTTACATGTATGATGTGTATTGTTCAATGTCTTTATATTGTATATTATAAATGAGATGTATAATATTGTATAACACTGTAAATCAAATTCCCTACAGGGTTAATAAAAGTTGTATTAAATACAAAATTTGTATATTTTTTTCTAATATGTGTGATTTTGTAATTTACTAAATAACCTCGCCACTCTTTCCTCTATAGATGCCGAGAACTGCCTGTGCCCAGCAGACTCTGGCACCCAACGACGTTTGCGAGCAGTGTGGCACACCTTGCCCCGAGGGCACTATCTGTGCCCCACTGAATCCTTTCCCCAACATCAACTCCATGATGTTCTGTCGATCCAACGTCATGGCACAGGTAGGAAGACAATCACTGGGGCAGGGTCGTACATATAATAGCTATATTTACAATAATAAAAATAAATAATAAAAATACTATCATCACCATTACTACTGCCATCACCATCATCACCACCACCACCACTACCACCACCACCACCACCACCAACAACAACAACAACAACAACAACATCAACAACAACAACAACAACACAGAAATCATGCCATAAATACTGGGAAACAAATTCCAATAAACGTTTTTCCAATCCTTTCTGTCCCGTGACGGTGCCTTTAGTCTAAACTTATTTACTTAGCGGAATGACCTATTCTCATAATCCTCACGTACGGTCTCTTTCTGCCTATTTTAGGCTATCTTGCCAAATTTGGAAGCCGGATGAAAAACTGTGTTGCTTTTTTTATTCCATGCAAAGAAAGAAAGAAAGAAAGAAAGAAAGAAAGAAAGAAAGAAAGAAAGAAAGACAGACAGACGGAAACAAACAAACATACAAACAAAGAAACAAACAAATGCAGCCACAGATGTTTAGATGAATTTTAAAAAAATGTGTTGACCAGGACTGTTATTTCCCTCTCCCCACAGTGCAGCAAAGAGAACTGGCACTGCAACCCCACGTCTGTTTTCGCCTGTTGTCAAGGACTCAAATGTGACTCTTCCGGCAGCAACGCCGTCTTCCCCAAATGCAAGCCGTGTCCGGCCAAACGATTGGCTGAGTCCCCGCGTGTGATTAGTGTCTCGCTCGATGACTGGTCGAATCTCGCCAAGGGCGATATTAACCTTTCATAATTGTTCATTATTAACCATTGAAATTTAAGACTGTTAGATTCACGAAATGATGTCTGTCGACTTTGGGGAACATTAATTGCTACATGACATTGACACCAGATTACGTAACATTAAAAGGTTAACTTTGTAATTCTGAAAGCAGAATTAAGGAAACAGAAAAGGGGGGAGGAAGGGAGATAGGGATTTGAAAGAAATCAAATGGGTCCTTTTCCTCAGACCTTAAGAAGGCTAAGTTTTGATTTATACCCTGGCAAAAAGGCCTCCTAACTCTTTATATTAACATGGTTTTTGTAAATTGTCATGCTCATTGCACGCTTGCCTAAGTCACTTTTTCAGGTTTTGGAGATATTGGGCGTTCTCAACCTGTTGCTCGGAGCAGAACAATGAGGCAGATGTGATTTGGCTTGTAAAATTACGATTTAATAACAAGTCAAAACTATATTGTTTTAATAGAAAAAAAAAAGAGAAATGGAAGATCATAATAATATAAACATCGTAAATCAAAGAAAAAGAAATACTTGAGCAAATGTGGAATGGGAAGAGGGCACAGCGATGAGATCGAATTTGGCCTCTATCAGTAGCTTTTAGTCATTTCTTTCTGGTTTGACATGCCAGAAAAAAAATATGTTGAATAGTTTCCAAGATATAAGTGAAATAAGTACCTACATGGCATAGGCGGATATGGAATCAGTTTTATCCACCATTTTTTTTTATACCATTAACATTGCTAACTCAGCGGTCAACTGGTTAAAGAAATGGTTATTTACAGTGTTTGAACACAACTTCGCTGACTCAAGGCTGAGTATGTCCCTCTTGTCTTGACTAAAACATCACAGCTGGTCAGAAACTCAGCAATGTACTTTGCATCATTTCTAGACATGCTAAAACAATCTAACTACAGTACTACATATGTGTTATCCTGTTTTGGAGCGCAATATCCAATTGCATACTGCATTTTCAAGGATGACGGTGATCATTTTGGATCTAACCCAGTTTTAAAAATTTTTTGTCTATTGTTCAACACATCCGGTGGGACCATAAACCGCTGAGAAATATTTTATTAGAATTTTTTTTTGTACGGAACGCCCTAATGTTATTTTCTACCATTTCCCAAAGATATCTAGTCTAGATCTATATTAATAAAACGCTTCTGCCAAATTTGTTTCACAGATTTCTTGAGAACTACGTGACGCTAAAACATGCGGTTTTCACCTAAATTCGTAGAAAAATACACAAAAGGTAACTATACACATCAGTCCTCTTTATTTTTTTTACCCTTTAAAAAAAAAAAGAATGTGTATATCAACGAAAGACAATCGCCGATAGATCTTTTCAATCCGCCCGACTCGCAGTCTAATGCATTTGTCTATGATGCCTTTGGGTGCGCTAGGTATTCTTTCACCGCTGGTGCGTTGCCTGCCTGCCCATTTGTAAAATGGGGAGTTAGTCTTGTTAAAAGATGACATGGAAACGACTATGGACATTTCCTCTCAAAAACTACGCCTGCCTTAACTTTCTTACTCTGAAAGATGTGCATTAGTGAAAAAAAAAGTTTGTCACATAAAAAAAAAATATGTTGCAGTGTCCTGTAGATATGTTTTTTTTTAAAAATATATATTTCAAATACAGATTGAGGAGTAACCGTTCGAGTAAGGCTTTTACTGTTAATATTTTGCAGATAACGAAAGAAAATGTTGAATTTTGATTAACACAACTTCCGTTCAAAAATGTGCGTTCAGTATGTGCTCAGTGGTGTCAATCTCATGTTTGTCCATGGAGCTATAAAGAACACTGGAGTGCGTACACCCCTTTTCGCGTACACCGCCGGCGTGCAACTAACATGGCGGACGACTTAGGGCAAGGTCAGTGTTGCCACTCTGGACTGATGGTTTTCCCCTACAGCGAGGCTAATTTTTCCCTACATTCCCCTACGCGCGAAGTGTATGATTGGCCATCATTTTATTCTTTGCAATGTTGTGTCCAATCTTATGAGCACTTTCCCCTATATTTGACAGTTTTCCCCTTAGGGTTCCCCTACCCCCTACGAAAAGCAAATTTCCCCTACAGTAGGGGAAAATCCCTACGAGTGGCAACACTGTGCAAGGTACGAGCGGGCGGCTGCTTTGCTGCCTATAGTATTAGTAGGCCTACCCTTATCTAGCTCTCTCTCTCTCTCTCTCTCTCTCTTTCTCTCTATCTCTATCTCTAGCTAGGCTTTCGTTTTGTGGTGGCGATTACAAGTGGTAAATAAAATATAGTGTTAGGAAATTAAAGAATAAATAAACAATTACAATAGTAATAAATAAACAGCAGTTTTAGTATCGAACTGTGGTGGTGCTAGGTTCTTTGTAAAGTTTCCGTGGTACATCTGTCGTTGCAGTTCACAGCAGGTCTGTACCATGGTTACGACGTAGTCTGGTGAAAAACAAAATTGAAAATCCCTCTCTCCGCCTTCATTCGCCGCTGCACTCATCCCTACCCAAGATGGCGTCTATTGTCTTCAACCTCGCATGGCCAAAATCACGTGATACGCACTCCAGTGTTCTTTATAGCTCCATGTGTTTGTCTGTTCTTGCCTCGTATGTGCTTAGCATAGCTTACAGTCATGACTGGTAAAAAAATGATATCAATATAGTTGTTTCGTTTCCCAACAGTCAGTAAACATTGCATGATTTCTGCTGAATAATTTTTGGCTCTCTTCGTTTATTTTTATTTTGTTGTGTTTTAACATTTTTGTTCTATGTTGTTGAGAAGCCTGTATTTCTCATCCATAATTCAAGACAGATTTTTATGCAGTTATGTCCTATACCTTATAAAAGATGATAATGAAATATGTTTTATCACAAAGACATGATGATGTGATATTTTAAATGTCCGTTCGTCTGTCTGTCTGTCTGTCTGTCTGTCTGTCTGTCTGTCTGTCTGTCTGTCTGCCTGCCTGCCTGCCCGTCTGTCTGCCTGTCTGTCTGTGTGTCTGTCTGTCTGTCTGTCTCTCTGTTCGTCCAATAATTTGTATGGCTCTACATACCTACCTACCTTCCTTCATCCTTATGCCTGTCCACTTACCTACCTACCTGCCTAGCTGCCTACCTGCCTGCCAGCTGATCTACCTACCTACTTTATCTGTCTCTCTGTCTGACTGTTTGTTTGCCTGCTACCTGTCTGCCTAGCTGTCTGTCTGTCTGTCTTCTTCCTAGTCTTTCTTCGTCTGTCTGTCTATCTGTCTGTCTACCCATCTGTCTCTTTAAATCTCTGTCTTCTGTCTCACTTTTCACTTATCTGCCTGTCTGTCTAATGACAAATATGTGCTTATATATACAACAATATCGTAATAATATGTAACTCACAAAACATACCAAGGAGCCGGAGAGAGAGAGAGAGAGAGAGAGAGAGAGAGAGAGAGAGAGAGAGAGAGAGAGAGAGAGAGAGANGAGAGAGAGAGAGAGAGAGAGAGAGAGAGAGAGAGAGAGAGAGAGACAGAGAGAGAGAGACAGAGAGACAGAGACGGACGATGAGCACAATTATTAAATGCACATGCTGCATGCGGTTGGTGAAAGAAAAACATCCATTTTTAATGAGGGAGAAAGACAAATCAAGATTTTAAAAAATATATAATACAATATAATCATAGATCTATATTATGTGATTACATGTATTTAACACGAATTCTCAAACATTAACACTTTAGTAATGGAGTGCTCTGGAAAAGTTTCGGAAATCAAGGGATGTAAGCATGACCACTTGAACTTTACGAGAGTTACCTCCCGTTGATGAAGTTGTTTTGAGAATGGCTAGAACTCTGTGACCTCGCCCTCTAGCGGTGACATCTTCACATTCTTCGACATTCTCATCCAGTAATTATTGCTGCCTACACGAGGCCAAAGATGTGTGGAATTATGCATTATGCAACAGCTAAAGAGACTGGCTGGTTGATTCGGAGAGGTTAATTCCAGTAACCCCATTCTCTTCCCTTGCCTTCTCCTGTGCACAAATGTGTAGCCTCTTCTAGTACAATGAGGTCAGTGCGGTTAACAATCGGCAATCACTGCCTTACAGGCCAATCGGTCAGGCAGGGAGTTCACGTCAAGTAATGAAAACATTATCCAAATTTCTTGTAGCCTGTCAAAATGAGTGTTAATTCACATTTTGAGAAAATGAAGTTATTGGTATAATCTGAAAGCTGAATGTGTGTATTTTCATCAAATGAAAAACAAAACGTTTTGACCTAGCTTTAGTCTGGCCCAAGATAATAGTGTGAAGTGGCAGGGGGTCACTCCCATACAAAGGAAAATATTCTGAAAAAATCGTAACGTGGTAAAAGCCATTAATTGAAGAGATCTTTTTTTCCCCAATCTGCATGTGGTCTCTGAATATTTTTGAAATAAAGGGAAATAGCATTAAGGTAAATGCTCTTCATTTTTATTAACTGCTAAATGACGTAAAATTTGAAGGAGTGCAGATTTGAGCTCAATTAGGTTGTGAATGAATTAACACAGAAATACATGTTTGAGAGCACCACCGACTTATTTTTCAAGGAAACAGTGCATTTAATTTTGGAAAAAAAACCCAAAAAAACGCTCTTCAATTTTGCTTCACAAAGGCTCATATTTGTATAAAATTAGTTTAATCTTTCATCCATAAAATCAACAGAAATGACTTTACTCTCAGTTTCTGCAA
>JAWQUT010000530.1:452088-465755 GCA_033807755.1 Ellobium chinense | reverse complement strand
GCAAATTCCGGTTCTGATTGATATAAAAAAAGTGAAGTAATATTTACGCCAAGAAGAGTTCTTGGTCCTGTTGTTCATGAAGCAGCAACCATTGATAGTGAGGATGCTTGTCTTTGTCAGGCTGCACATCAGGCAGAGGGAAAAGCAGGCGATTGTATGCTGTCATGACATTGCTAGTTCTTTGGGACCAGACAGATGTGCGGCGATATCTTTTTTTCATGCTTTCTCCGGCTGCGACAACGTGAGTGCATTTGCTGGACATGGCAAGAAAACAGCCTGGTCGACATGGAATTCCCTACCTGACATTACCGACACATTCTGTCTCTTATCGAGGGCTACCAGTCAGGCCGATATTACCAGTTCACGACAGTCACTTGAATGATTTGTTACATTAATGTATGACAGAACGTCAAGTGCCGAATTTGTCAATGAATGTAGAAAAGAACTTTTCACAAAGAAGTGCAGACTGATGGAAAACAAAACCCCCTCCTCTGAAGCACTCCTCCAACATATTAAATGGGCAGCATATCAAGCTGGTTATGTCTGGAACCAGTCACCAATCAAACAACGAACACTACCATCGCCTACAGAATGGGAGTGGACGAAGATTGATAAACACATGGTGCCTTTGTGGACACTTTTACCAGAGGTATCAAAATCGTCCAAACATTTGATCAAGTGTTCGTGCAAAACTGCCTGTGGAAAGAGGTGTAAGTGCGCCTCTTCAGCCTTGCCCTGCACACAGCTATGCACATGTGATGGACAGTGCTACCGAAACTGAAAAATGTATGTCGTTTTCTTATAATAGTGCCATGTTGTTTTTGTTCACGCAGTGATTACACAAACTTTACCCTAGTCTGATGTTGCACGCAGCTCTTTATCATCATCTCTTTATACACTCTCTCCATCTCTCTCTCCATCACTCTATCACTCTATCACTCTATCACTCTATCACTCTATCTATCTATCTATCTATCTATCTATCTATCTATCTATCTATCTATCTATTATATATATATTTATTATATTACCATCATTGTTATCAATATTATTGATGGTTGAAGTTTCATGCACACTTACCAAAATGCAAGACAAATGCTATGTTTGTCTTCAGCATGAATACATCGGTAGTAAATTAAGGCGCCCTCAACCGAGGCATCAAATCTCGTGTTTTTGTATGAACACCAATTTGGAGATATTGACGACTATACTATAATTACACACATAACTATGCTAACTGTACAGGTATTATAAGTTTTTTTTCCTATTTTATTTGTCACAAGTATCGATTGTTGCAGTATCGCTATGCTGAGTATCGTTTGTTGTAACAACTGTTCTAATTAAAAATGAATCAATATTTTACAAAAACGTGTAGGTAAATATGTTTAATTTGCACATACAAAATTTTAGAAATTTACCTTTGCTCATTCGATAAATATAGCGATCGATACTTGCATTATTCGACACCATTTTTATCGAATATCAATAAATTTTTAAGGCATCAAAATACGTGTTTTTGTTGGAATGTCAGCTTGGGGGTAGATCAATATCTTATACGGGTCCTCTAAACAACGTGTATGCCAAATGGCATGTTGGTAACACGAATCCGAACTGTTAAGGGACTTACCGAATGGACTAATTGCCGCCTAGACATGATCATTGTCTAGGAACTCTCTCATGTATGCTTTCTTATCTCTAGATCGTTAAGAAGCGTAAGCGAGAGCCCAGTGAGCCTCTCTTAAAATTACTTCATTGGTTACCAGTCACAGCGAGAATTGAGTACAAGGTTGCCACTTTTTGTTATAAGACCATAAATGGTAGTTCACCTGCATACATATCGGACCTGGTAGCTGAGCACAAGCCCACTAGATCATTACGATCTTCTTTTCTCCATGTACCAAAAGCACACATGAAAAAATGTGAAGAAAGAGCTTTCACGTTCTCAGAACCATTTGTTTGGAATAAACTGCCTGAAAATATTCGTAAAGAAACACATTTGTTCAAACAATATCTTGATTGACCATGACAGTCTGTGAAACCATTTTTTTAAACACTATATTGCAGTACATGTGTACAGAGTGTAGTATGCTTGGGTATGTGAGCTGAATATTATATTATAATCTTATTTACTTCTCTATGTAAAGCTCTCAGAGCCTGTATCTACAGGGATGAGCGCTATATAAATGCTATGTATTATTATTATTATTAGCCCTGCCCCTAACCCTAAACCAAACTCTGGCAGGGCATGTCCTGTAATACTGCGCATGAAGAAATTCAGTCAGATATACGTGAAGCCAGTGGTCAGGCAGCCTAAAAGACTATTGGGATTTTTAAGAAAAAGTACTGTATAACGAATGTTTCATAATGATGAAGAGAGGATAATATGAATAGTATAGATGAAGGGTTTCATGACAAAACGCGTTATCCACCAATATGAATTTTTAGCTTATTCTACATACTTCATGTAGCAGTAGGCGTATTTAGTATCTATGTCCATTCCATAGAAGGACATTTGATCGATATTATTTAAGACTTAAATTTCGCCTTTCACATAAAAATATGCTTTGAATCTGGTCTGTTTTGCCACAACCCCCGAATGGTGTATAATGCGTTTTGCCATGAAGCCCTTCAGATAGTGCTCACTATAGTGAGTGTGAGTGTCAAAATGGGTGATCAACGTTTATATTTTGCAATTTCTTCCATGGTGAACGCATCTCAAACAATATTTAGCATGCCGCTCTGATTTGATTTGTCTTTGACTGGGCATGAACATCGTGTGTCCTACCCCAACCGTTAGAGATTTCTTTAAGAAATCTTTATATATACAGTATATAGCCATGAGCCAGAAAAAACAATGTCTACAGTAAGTGAGGTGTAACGCCATTCTTTTCGCAATAAAACAATTCGGTTAAATGCAACAGTCCAATGAAATGTTTACTTTGTGCGTTTATATGACTATGAGGTAACTTTTCCATGCAGCCACACTGGAATATACTGAGCACACTTCGTGTATCCCACTAAACCCAGTGACAGCACTGTATAATAAAAATTTAGCATACCTTCACCCTGACCAGGGAAAGGGGGTGTTTTACTTACTTAGATCTACATTTTCTCACCCCAACAAATAGCAAAAGGGTAAACTTCTACAAACAGTAAGAGAGCTTGTCAGATTGCATTTTTATTAATTATTAATATTACCACACTACACGCCTTGCACAGACAGCGAATGCAATACGGAGTTTTTTTCAGCTATCTTTTGAGACGATCGTCAGTCGATAACTTGATCTCCTCCATGTGAAATAATATAATAATTTCTTTCATCCCATGTCCCAGATTTATGCTGCCTTACCTTCCTATCCTGAGTCTCCAAATTGTAGACTTAAATTTAAATAGCTAACAATTCTTCACATGCATTAGGCGGTATGACGTAGGCACTGGGCCTTCACTCACCTCACTGGCTGCTTGATTGCTCAGAGTGTGTATCTCTCGGCGGATGCCCTATCTTCGTCTTGGGCAGAGCTTGCTTTGACTTTCCCTCTTTCACCTGGACATAGCTTCTAAACGACTCTTTAACTTTATACCTTAGGTTCTATCGATTTGGTTGGATTTCATTGTCCTTTATGTCCGGTGATAAAAATCTACAGATAAAAATGATAATTTATTTTCTATATGGATGTCAGTAGAGTAAGATGGCTTTATTAGTCATAAATCTGATCTTAAAGTATGGAAGCCTGGGTCTCAATTACATAATGACGTAGAGTGTAGAGAAATCACAATGCTTAATACTGTAAGACATTCGCATTTTTACGTCCGTTTGAATTTATAGGAACTGTAAAATTATTGATCTCACGTGGCGTAGATCCCAAAACGCATCTTTGACATTATATTGGGCATTAGCCCGTTTTGCAGTTATACACTACTGATACGGACTCCTTTCAACGGATACAGAGCACAGTACAGTACTTTGGGACATGATTTGTCTCCTCTCTTATTTTAGTACTGAATTTCGGCTAATACAGTCTCTAAGATCCTAATTTACACGTGATTCGTATGTATGGACATTCATTACTGCACCAACCGACCAGTAGGCCTGTAGGTCTTTAACACCTATTGTTTTTTTCTTCTTTTGGCCCTATAAACATTTTGTGTTATTCCAAATATACCACTGTGATTTGGGGAAATTTCTTCCATGGAGGTTAAAGTACTTCTTTTGCCCGATCTTTTAATGGGAAGAAAAAGGGGGGTCAACGCCCAACATTTTTCACAAGTCTTTTGAAAAAGATCACCTCAAATTCAGATTTGGTCTCCAATTTTTCATTTGGCTGGTATTGACCGCGTGCGAATACATAGGCCTACACATTTTATTTTTTTATCTAGAAGGCTCAAATTGTACCTGGAACTTTAAAATTAGATGCTTTAGTTAGATCACAGGTCATTTTACACATTTCTACACCCTAACACTGGCTGGCAGGGCCCCCAAAAAGGGGGATTTTATAGATTAGCGGATTAATTGGGTTGTACACAATCAGTGATTTGCCCATCTAATGTGTCAAAAACCTGTAGTGTCAAAGATCAGTAGCATGTATCACCGTACAATCTCATAGTGACCTGAGTAAAGTTCAGCAGTGCCATTTCGCAAAGCACACTAAGCTTTCTAGTAGGCAAAGCACGATTTCATCACACCAGTCTTCATAAATGATGCCACAGCGGTCTTCACTGAGGGAAACAGTAGAGTTTTCTTGAAGTGAACTTTAGGTGGAGACCGCATGAAGTGAACATTAGGGGACCGATGGAAGATGTTCACTTTACTGGAAATTGACATTAACCATTTTCAATTCAAGGCAAGTCGAAGACTAAATAAGTTCAAGATTCAAGATCCAAAGTCTTCATTAGGCTCTGGGTCAATAACATACATAAATTCAATACATAAACTATGTGAAATCAAAGGCAGGGAGGACGGAAGGAAGAAAATCAGGAAAGAGAGATAAAGAAAAAAGTGAAGAATAAAAGCAGAATGAACGAATTCAGTTTATTTTATTTGTTTAAGCGAAAGCCAGTCGTATACAATATAATGTCTCACATCAATACAAAAGAATGAATGAAAACAACAACAAAAAAAACCCAATAACAACATAACGCATAACTGTCAATTAGTCATTGACATCTCTGTCTCTTTCTCTTTGTCTCTGTCTCACGCTCTCTGCTCATACTTCTGTATTCCAGTTCCGCCGTTCTTTCTCCTTGTAATTCTTTAGTTCCTTACAGGTACTCGACTTCTTCCCTAAGCCTCTTCAGCTCACCATACTGCGCTTTAAATTCTGACTTGCAGCTAACGAACCCATGGCTGAGAAACTCGGCATTCTCTTCCAACTGTCTCACTGGTTCCGTAATCTCTTTGACTCCTTTCATCTCCCTTTCAAAAGTTTGCATCTTTTGACTCAGATTTTTAACTTTGGCTCCAATTGTTTGTATCGAGCTGTGTCGTCTTCTTGTCCAAACTCTGCATCTTGTCTGTTATACCTGCCAGCATATCAAACAGCTCCTTCACCCACTGCGGGGTTGGCTCCTGCTCCTTCTGCACCAGAGCACTGGCAGCTCCTGCTGTAGGTTTTGTTATAGCCAGCTGGCTTGGGAAACTTGGTGGAGTCTGCGTAGCCAATGTAAGTCTATCCTATCAGTCGCCCTTTTCTGACCTGTGCCGTAGTTATATTAGATTTTTTACTCATGTCGTGCGGCGGTATCACTGTCGTTGTGTCGGTTCTTGAAGGTTCTTCCGGCGCAGTTAAAGAGAATCCTGTCCGCTTCCTATCTGAGCTTCTTTTGGTGTCGGAGCCCTTAGCACACTGCTATCTTCCACCTCTGCACTGCCGTTCGTTCCTAGTTCCGCCCCTGGATCTTCTTCCACTTTTTCTCCTGAGCTTTTTATCTTAGCGGGGGCGGGCAGCGTTGGGGGGCGTTGCCGACGGCTGACACTTTCTACCTTTTTTATTCGTCATGTGTGAGTGCTCAGCCACAGCTGTTCACTGTTCAATACTTATTCAGTCGCAGCATTCACTTTTAGTAGTTTTAGCACGTGTCTTCACTTTCCTTGCTAATCGATAAAGTTCTGAGTCCAGAGTCCAACTTGTTTCAGCACATGAGGAAAACTGAGGTTCTTACGACCTTACGGACTTACGACCTTACGGGACTTACGGACTTACGGACTTAGAGAAAAAAGAGGCCGAACTCGATGCTCGATAACTGGTATCCCTACCGTTTCACTGCAGGTTACGTTCTCAGATCGTGCACTGAGGTCCCAAAACACAAAATCTGGCACTCATTCACAGTCCTTGTCCACCACAGGATGCTTAGTTTGTATGATGAAGTATCTGAGGGTCGAATGCGAAAATCCAAACACACTGTATTGTAAACTTTCAACTGCAGTTCATAAAACATTCGATATCTGCCGCCATCTTGAACAAAAAAAAGTACACATATATCATATTGTTAATATCATCAGCGATCTGATAAAGATTTGATGTGAAGGCAAGATAATTCGCCCGAATGTCAGTGAGCGTAAGGCACAAGTGTGCCTGTCAACGCTACTTCCATATTATTCTTGGAGTTCTACGGCAACTTATGTCAAGTTGTCTACTGACCGCGCCGAGCCGGTGAGCGACGGTAAGTGCGCATTAATTAGCTTCAGAGTGCATCAATCAGACAGGAGATCTAGTCTAGTTGACTGAGTGCGGTGTGCACACTGAATGTCATATATTATTGCGTTGAGATGTCATGTATAAATTCTCCATGATTGCTTAAAATACTCTGAACCCAGCATGGTAGAGGTGCGTGAGTTTGGGCGAATGTCCAGTGAGAGTTTGAGTGACGTAGCAATGATCTATTGAATTTCAGGCCGCATGATGCAACGATGATGTATTGAATTGAAATAGAGTGATGTAATAACGATGTATTGAACTGTAGGTGTATGGTGTAGCAATAATGATGTATTAGACTAAGTTGCACGATGTAACAACGACGTATTGAACTGCAGGCTATATGATGTAAAACTAATGATGTATTAAATTGCAGGAGAGTGATAAGCTAGGCCTATATCACTGTTTATGTGAATATCCATAAAATATGACTGCTTATTAAAGGATATTGGTAAGGGCACGCTTGTATGTATTTCAGCAGTTACATTGTGGGCCAGGAGCACCGCCCTATCCTACTGCCTTATCCCAGGAGCCAACCCACCACGAACAGCCAGCGCAGACCAGTACGGCCACTTCTGAGCCGGCCAACGTCAACACACCAAGAAGTAAGGGATCAAGTAGATCCCGCAACGGACGGAGATGCCCACAACGGTCATACTGACCAGATCAGAGAAACCACTGCCACCTAGAACGGGAGAGGACACCTTTTCGGAGAGCACACTGACTGTAGCAGGCTGCCAGTTATTTAAGAGGTTGTGAGAGTGGGAAGTGTGAGTATGAGTATGAAAGTGATGCCGGACGACCTGTAACCTACCATTCAATTACACACAACCATTTATGTATAGTTGGAACCGGAATAGACCCGGTTGACCAAGTTGACCTTGGGAACCTGAATGTAATCGAAACAGACAAGACTTGTTACACGTCAATAGCTTTTTTAAATGTCTGCGGACGAGTTTATTACATCCCATGATGTTATATGCTTAGCTGAGACTTAGATAAGACTTATGTAAATGATATGGACATTGATCCTAATGGCAATGGTTTTGACACAGATACTTTGCCTGGTTTCACTTTTATCCATAAGATAAGAAAGGGTAATAAACGGAGAACCTCTGGTTGGATAGTTATGGTCATTAGAAATAACATGATGAAGCATATTCATATCGTACCAAACACCTATGATTATATGCTATGGTGCCGAGTTGACAAAAGTGTCTTGAACATAGAAGATGATGAGTACAGTCATATCTGTGGTGTATATTGCACCTGACTCTTCAGCAGATTCATTCCATGATGTCGAAAGTGAAATTCTTAATTTTCTAAATGTGTCTAAAAATATACTATTACTTGGAGATTTTAATGCACGCACAGGTGATAAACCAGATATCATTGAACCCTGTCCGTGACAAGTCTATCGGACGACAAGCATAGTTTAAACAAATGGGATAAACTTTTGCTGGAGTGTTGTCAGAACACAGGTGCCATTATTTGTAACGGAAGATGCGGTCTACACTCTGGAGAATGTACTACTACTCATGATTCTGTTATAGATTATGTCGTTTGTTCACCAGATTTGCTGGAATTTGTTGTTAATTATGATTGTTGATGATTACAGCCCTCTTCTATCAGATGTTCATCGACCAATCCATGTGAATTCTAAAACTTGTACTATAGATTCTTCTGAAGACACTGGGAGTGGCAACCTTGAAAGTAAACAGGAAAATATGTACCGGGTTGGAAAATGGGACAAAGAAAAAGAATGTGACTTTATAACGAATATTGACATGAGGGAAATAAGAAACATTACTTATGATCTGGACATGTTCGATCCCACATCTGATAAGGAACAACAAGTTAAAAGTATTACAACTATTATGGAAAAACTATCAAGAACCTTTCACCAGGCAGGGTATAAGACATTTGGTAACAGAAATGTGCGACATAGCGTTACTCCCAAGAACGAACATAGTAAACCATGGTACAACGACAAATGTAGGCATAGAAAAAGTGTATTTAATAAAGCCAGGAGATTGTATGTTTGTGCGAAGGACACAACTGATAAAGAGAATATGAAACTTAAAGGAAAAGAGTACAAGAAGGAAATTCAGCAGGCATATAGGGATCACATATATAAAGTTAGAAAAGACATTAGACTCATGAGTGAATCTAAGGATAAGAAAGATTTTTGGTATTACTGTAAAGCGAATGAGCCCTGTAACCACATCAAAGATGAAGATTTCCCCAAATTTGTAGACTTTTTTCAATCCCTAAATAGAAAGGAGCTGACCTCAGACGAAAGAAGGGATGAAATTAACCAATGAGCATATGATTGGAAAGCGCAGAATCCGCTTTATCAATTTATAGCATCATTATTCCTGTACATGCAATCATTACAGAGATCTCAGCATCTGAAGATGGCTTCTGCCAAAGCAAAAACCGGGTTAAGTCCAAGTAATGGACTCAATTACGTTCTTGCACTTTCACTTTCCTTTTCGGACTTACTGAAAAAGAAAACATCGAAAAAACCATGGAACCTTCAGATTACATTGGAATAATAGAAAACAGCAGCCAGTCACAAGCTTTCAATGTGAATGTCATCAAGACAGAGGGGACTCCTGATTTCATGAAATGAACAGATGCAAGCACGTTGAAGATTTTCAAAGACAGAAAAGGAGACAAGCTAACTTTTAATGATGTTCACTGGTTTTCATATGGTCGAAGGGAGGAACCAGATCATACAACAACCAATGTTGTCCCCAGTGTCACGCAGCACGAAGACCTGAGCACGAAATCAACTCACAACGCCGGTCGAAACCCGCAGCCCCGTGAACGGGGAGTTATCTTCCTTTCTTTTATCCTTTTATTAATTTATGATTAAACAAGCGATGAGTAAGTGAGACTCATTCGCCCTTTAGACTCCAGGCCGGCAGGTTCTACTACCTACACGAATATTGACGTGCTCATCCCAATGACGTTGAACAGCTGCCTGCAATAATCTTTGAATTGAAATAACTATTGAGCGGCTGAGACAATCATTTTTAAAGCGAATCCCTGCAAGGATAAAAGCGGCCGGAGTCGATAATACCCCAAACTTTACCACCTATGAGTTGTCCATAGGGTAAGTACGCGGAATTATTTAATTGCTTCACAGCGGACCAGATACAAGACTGGGGTCAGTAACTAGTAAATAAGAGCATAACATGGTTGAAAGTGATTAATACATGTATGAATGCAAATTAAGTATAAGGTTTTCCTGTTGCGCTCAGTATCATATGTAGCGCAAGGCAGATAGGGATGATGTTGACTGTTGTGAATGCTAAACTTATTGTAACTATTGTTATCATGATGCACATATATACTATCAGTGCAATCGCTGCGTCACGGGCTGTTTCCCCATGACGGACGACCTCTAACGAACAGATGTACGAGTATAATGGCAAATTATATTTCCAGTGGTTTCCAGGCTGGGCGCTCAGACGCTAGCCTCATTAGGTCACAACTCACTGGGGACTGGAGACCCCGACTGAACGACATCCAGGACGACCGAACCGGCCTCAGAGCAGGCGGAGAAGGGCTTCCCCGAGCCAGACTGTGACGCACCGTCTCGGCTCAACTCACCCCTATCCCACCAGCGGCGTTGCGGAGGGCTGAAGCCTGTGGATCCCGGGCTCGGGAGATCTACCATCAGCTACCATTATTATTACTTATGTATTGTTCCCCTAGTGTGTCTGTGTGTAGTTACTGTGCGAGTGAGAGTGTGATTAGTTGGTATAGACTAGTATTACTCTTTCATTATATGTTGATTTATATCAGTAAACTTTTAAGTTATACGTTGAAGTGAGAGTTTGTTGGTTGATGTGCGGTTGGTAGAGATTGAGTGGCTGAGTCCGTGCGTGACACCCAGCCTAAAGAACTATGGTGCCATTACACAGCAAATGACGCAGAACCATGGAAGAAAGTCAAGACATTCAAAGAGAAAATACAGCGGATCTGTCAAAATAAAGGCAGCTAAACTCAAAGACCTTTTCGACTTGTGCCAGAGACAGCTCCTCCAGAAACGGGCTCATTTTATGAAAACCTTCAGGCAGAAGACGCCGAAAGCAAAGCTGATTACTACACAGACTGATATATGAGACGATTAAAAACAGTTCAAGTTGATGGACTTGGCAACATTATTAAACTCAGTGCGTAAATTCTTCATTCAGATTAATTAGATTGAGTTCAGGTTTAGAAAAAGGTTAAGTCCAATTGATAGACTTAACTGTGGTGTTAAATGTGAATTTTTGAAAAAAAACAAAACTTTTAAAAACATTTTTTATGTGTAACCTTGCGTTTTTGTAGCTTGTTGTTTGTCTTTGTGGATAACATATTTCAGGTCAATACAAATGTCGAGCCTTAAATTAGTGTAGTTATAAAATGCGGTTTTTCGTTGTTTTCTCGAAATTAACTTTTCTTTTGACTTACCTCGTTACTGAACTAACCCCTTTAATTTATCATCAAATCAAACCCACTTCCACCATAGCCACTACCATTATTATCGCACCATAATCTCACATCTATCAATATACCACACATAACACTAGTCTATATCGTATAGTCCTACCTCGTTCTCTTCATGAACGTGCAGTTAAACTTGCTCATGTTGGTCATCAGGGAATAGTGAAAACCCTGGCACTACCTCGAGAGAAAGTATGGTTCAGTGGCATGCGATCTGCTGTTGAAAATACTGTAAAAAAACTGTTACTCTTGTCAGATTGCCACTCCTACTCCAACCAGAGAACTAAACCAGAGAACTACTGGCCATGTCTGACCTTCCTGATCAACCATGGAGTGAATTGAGTGCAGATTTTGGACATTTGCCCAATGGACAATATCTACTTGTCGTAACTGATGAATACTCCCGCTACGTCGTAGTAGACATTTTAGACACCATTTCAACCAGAAATGTCATTCCTAGGCTTGACAAAATTTTCGCTGAATTTGGACTACCCAACTCACTGAAAACTGACAATGGTCCCCCGTTTAATGGATGCGAGTTCAAGAACTATCTTCAGCACATGGAAATCATTCATCGAAAAATGACTCCTCTTTGGCCTCAAGCCAAGTCAGAAACAGAACGTTTTATGCGCACTATCAAGAAAACAATCAAAGCAGCTCATACTCAAAGCCAGAACTGGAAACAAGAAATGTACAGATTCTTGCTTTCCTACAGGTCAACACCTCATTGCACAACAGGAATATCCCCAGCTCAAGCCTTGTTTGGCAGAAGCTTTAGAACCAGACTCCCAGAAACACCTAGACCAAGACCAGCTGATGATCACATGCATCTTAAGGATCCTTCTGTCAAAGCCAAAATGAAACAGTGCGCATACAGGAAATCGTATGTCAAACCCTCTGACATTTCCATTGGTGATCCTGTTCTTGTGAAGGACTCTGTCATATTCCATCCTAGGACTCCATATGAAGCTAAGCCTTACACTGTTTCCGACAAGAAAGGTTCCATGATCATGGCTCAGAGAGGTGATAAACAGATCACACGTAACAGCAGTTTCTTCAAGAGCTCTCCACAACCCCCAGACCCAAATGACTCGGAAGAGGGAGAAGATGAACTAGAGACTAATGCCAATGACTATCCGAGCATGCTTGAGAACACGCCACCCGAGCAGATCACGCACGAGAAAGCTTCACTCATTCGTAAGGAGTTGCCCATTCGTTCTCGCAAGTTTCCAGACAAGTACAAAGACTTTGTCATGTCTTAAACACGGTGAAACTGTACTAAAAACATTAATGTGTGTTATTACATTAGATTGCTTAAAGTAGCATTTTAGTTAGTTCTTCTGTCAGCCAAGAAGGCTCATAGTTACAGTTCTTGTGGAAAGTTCAAGCTGCATGCACACTTGAAGTTAACTTTAATTTATCTTTCATAATCTTATTGTTAGGCTTATCTGTTAGGCATGCAACAGATTAACTGATTCAGGCTATGTTTACGTTCAGGAGCTATTTTCCAGTCACATATTGCTTTGTAATAATTAAGGCATTTTGAAACCTTCATAATTTTCAGTTTAACAGTTTAAGGTTTTATTCAAGGAAAGGGGGGGGGTGTGGTGTAATGGTCTAAGGGACATAACTAGCTGTATACTTTGATACTTTGTTTTCAAGAGTTGATGTCCTTGGACAGAATAAAGAATAAGGGATTCAAGATGCCGTTGCCCCGTGTCTTCCATGTCTAAATCTAGACCTAAACGTAAGATTGTACTATATAATTAGCGCCAGCAGAAAAAAAACACAACTGCAGCAACAAATACAACATAGTAATTTCATTAACAACAAAAGCAAGCTGCACTCGAACGCACTGATTCCGAAAACGCTTGATACGAAATTACTGCTGCTGAAAAAACTTGAAAATCTCGATATTTTCTTGAACTATATGTTTTCAATTGCTTATTTTGAAATGGCTAGGTTTTAATCCAGCAAATCATTCCTATTAAAAAAAACATTCGAGTCTCCAATCGCCCCCCTCCTTTCCCCCACTTTCTAAAGTTAAACATCTCTCTGTGTTTTTTAATAAATCATTCCCAACAGAAAAGACCCTACCCTTGATTTGCCCATGGCGACAAAGGCTTTATCTGTCACAACACATCATACTGACAGTATTTTCGCCTGGTCATATGGATTGGGGGGAGACGCACCCCATCCTGCTTTTTTTTTTTTTCCATAAAATTGAGAGGGGCTTTTTTTTAAATTCGAAGTACTTTAACGGGTCCCTGAATTCGGCAAAAAACGATCTCGAAGGTATATTAATAAATAAAAAAAAAACAACAACATAGTAATAACAAACACATACCCATAAATACACCTGATACTAGTCTATATCACGTGGCATAGGCAACAATGCACACAGAGAGCCAGCTTCCCAAATTTTGCTAAATTCGTCTGGACACCCATTTGTAAGTCAGCCCGCCTGTCTGTTTG
>JAWQUT010000530.1:430188-444791 GCA_033807755.1 Ellobium chinense | reverse complement strand
GAATTTCTGTTGATCAACTATTTTTACTTTTCAGTTTCCTCTCCTCTTCATTCTTCTGCTAAACATCTAAATGTCCATGATGGCGTTTGTCAGGCCTATACTACAGTATTACCGGCTTGTGATTGACCAAGTCTAACGTGCTCAATAGCTGAGGCTTGCAACAGATTTGCACACGGCACCCTATCTCTTTCGCCAATCCGGATTTGTAAATTTAGGGCTGTATGAGCTGCTCGGCTTTGTTTACGAAATTTACCGGACTTCCCGGATTCGAAGCCTGTCCCTAAGCATCGGCATAGGCCGTTGGGAAAATCCCAAGATACTGTCCTCAAAACAGATTTAAAATTAAAAACTGGGCATTTGTCCCTATCTTTCTCTCTTTGTTTTCTTCTCCCTTTCTTTTTTGGCTCCATGATGTTTCTTGTCCTCTGGAGAGGAGCCTCCTATAGGTGTGAAGATGCCAATAGTACCTGACATTTTTGATATGCAATTTTATACAGTCCCTAAGCCTATAAATCCAAAAAACTGGGAAAATTGGCCATGGAGAGTGGGGAAGGGGGTTGGATTTGAATTTCAATCGCTCAGAAAGTTGCAAATACATTTGCAGACTCAAACTAGATGAGATTTAGCCACTCGGGTATAAACTGTGTGGTTGTTGCTAGGTGTGTAAGATCACACTGTATACCGTGTGAAAAAGGTCTCAACTATTAGGTAGCCTGATTCACTGACTTCTCTTAATCTAATTGGCTTGGAATATTTTTCTGTGTGTCAGAACAATATAATTTATGTGGAAAGTATTTTGGTATGGATCCCCTGGATAAGTTAATGTGGGGTGTAAGACTGTAAATAGCCAACAGTGAATTTTTTTTTTTGAAAAAAGCATTGGCATCTTAATACTGTACCTAAAAGGGCGGGCCACTGCTTAAAAGCTAGAGTCACCAGCCCACTTGCGGCCACGAGCAAACTTCCCTTTATATTAGCTCCACTATCACACCTAGAATGTTTTTTGTTGGCCGTACCTAGGACATGTGAAGATAACTGTGGATTGAAAGTGGCGAGAGGCACTCACTGTTGTTATTTATGGCAGAGCTTAATAAAATGTTGTCAGGAAAAATGGCCAAGGTGCGGCCACCTGGCCGAGGTGCGGTCATTGGTAAGCCCTAAGTGCGGCCATCTCTCCTAGATGCGAACAAAAGCATGACCTAAGTACAGCCGCATGTAAATATACAGGAAAACAAGCCCACAGATGTACAAAATGGGAACAAATGAATACAGACAGTACAAAGACCTTTTCATAACTCAGAGATGAACCTTTATGCAACTTTAGTCAGAAAATAATATGTAGACTATTCTAAATCTGCACAAAACGATACTCAGAAAAAAACAACATACACTATTTTCAGTTTCCAAAAAGAAAAAACAACGATCCTCAGTGTTACACAAACCAGAGCTGCCAACCAGTACGAAATTTTCGCATTTCATAGGAAAATGTGACCTCGTTACAAAAATAGGATTCGTACTCTTCAAAATCCGAAAATCGACTGTCAGTATGAAAAAGAATACCGTGAATGCCTTCTGCAATGAAGTCGGGCGCTTAAAGAGCTTTCTTGTACTGAAAATCATCTCGTACAGTATAGTATAGTATACATACTGGCATTCCGTTATGCCGTAGAGTACACAGCAATATCAATGCTGACGCGCGTTTCTTCTTAGTTTCGCTTTCGCCGGCACCGTTTGGCGTGTATGTTAGGCCTATTTCCCGGCCGCATATCGGAATTGCTAGATCCAGAAGAAGTTTAGTTGAAACTAGCAGTCTCTTACATAGATACCAATAATGGTAACCAGCCACAGGAGGCTTTATGCTATTGTTCAAGTCATCTCCAGACAACATTGCGGCGTTTGGGGCTTTACTTTGATGCCCGACAAATCCCGTCAAGCGTATGCATTGTGCCATATCCAGAGTGCCTATACATTAAAATAATAATTGAAATAAAATTGAACCTGAACTTGAACATTACCCGTGTAGGCTATATAATATTTCATTTGGTCTATTAGTGTATACTGTAGGCCCTCAAAGCATTAGATGACCTACAACTGGCATGAGAATAGTGTACTATAGTGTTGGCGTCCAGGTCAACGTTAATGATTTTTACTGTACTACTAGATCTAGTGGGCCTGAAAGCGCCGGCTTTCAAAGTCCTAGTTTGGAAAGTTTAGGGCTAGCTCTAGATGGATTTCTCTTTCCTGCGATTTTTGCTTTATGTGTGGCCGCACCAAGCCCAACATAAAATTTAGCCTGGCCTGGATGCGGCCACCCCCGTACCTCCACAATTTGCCTTATAATCATTTTGTTCTATCCACCATATTAAACTTTAAGCATTTTAAGACATACCCACAATAAAACCACAGCAATAAATTCATGTATAAATAAGAAGAAATGTTTGAGTCAACCTACTTGAAAATTTCACAGGAGTCTATTTTACAAAGGGCAAACCAAAATTTGCCGCCTCTTCTACTCTAACGGTAGGAGATGTACCGGATGTAACCAAAACACGTTCTATTGAACTAACGGAAGTTACTCTGAAGATTTTGTGTGAATACAGTCCATTGGAGTTCTAGTTCTGTAAAGTGGCCGCACCTCGGCCTGGCCGCTAGGTGGGCAGGTGACTCTATTAAAAGAAAGATCTTGCGGTCAAATTCGAACATCCGTTTTCTTTTTTAGTTTGTATCCATGTCATCTGCGTGGTTCTGTATATTACTTTAGCAAGTTGGTTGCAGTCTTAACAGAGCATAAACGTAGTGTATGCAATCTGTACATGCACTTATTTCACTGATGAATGATACTGCGTGCTGTGTGTCTCTGACCCTTTCATTTTCTTCCGTTTTCCTCGCTTTTATCGGGTTTTTGGGGTTGTTTTTTTTTTTTGATGATGCATACATTGCACTTAATGTTTGAGTCTTCCTTCTAGATACCACATTAATTTAACCCGTACCGTTCTGGCATACTGTAAAGTAAAGAACCGTGGTTCTTTGGCAACAGAAATCTTCATCGATCTCTGCAGGCGTCTGTCTTTGTAGCGTTCCATTTTGAATTACCGGAACCTTCATAATGTTATTACTGTTTCCGTTCGGCATTGCACCATACTACTTCGGGCATTCCCGAACGAAAGGCTGCGTGCAGCGCAAACAATTTAAAAAATGTGCATCACGAGTTAATGACTTTGCAGTCTGACTTCAACACCGTTTATTATTTGTATCCATGTGCTCTGTTTTAGCTCTTCTGTTGAGTAGTTTATCCAGTCAGTTGAAGTCTTAAGCTAACGTTAATTTACTGCATGCAACGTGTCGAGACGTGACTTCAATAACCCAGTGCCGCCCTCTCGGAGGTTCGCGCTATCTAATATATCCCGTTGTAGAGCAACATATCTTCCTCCCGACGCAGGATACCGGGATGAAATGAGGTAGCATGGGGATCACTTCTTTACACGGCCCTTTTCAGGGCCATCTAAACATTTACTATCTAAAGGGTTGGTTTGAATGGTATTTAAGGCAAAAAAAGCCTCTTTTCTCTCTATTTTCTTCTCTCCTCTGTCTCAGTTCTTAATCTCTCCTCGAGGCCTCCGCTTGCTCCGACTTGGCTTCTTTATAGATTTTTCCTTCCTCTGATCTCAGCTCATGTATCCTTAAAGAGGGAAACTGCATTAGGCTTCTGTAACCTGACATGACTTCAAGACATGCCGTTTTTTCCACATGAATAGGGAAATCGAAAAATAAAAATGAAATGTCGGACCAATGCGTAAAATGCATGGCTTTACTCTTTTTAATTGTAAACTTGCAGTTATTTTTTTTCAGCTTCCACGCCGTGTGTAGGATTCAAAGAAATGTAAAAAAATAGTGTCTCATTTTTGAGTATACGCACATGACCAGAGTGGCAACACGGACATGCGCCTTTGCTTCAACGATGTTAGGAAAGAGCAGCATCCTTAATTTCCCCCCTCAAAGAAAGTTTTGAGAAACGTAACAACACAGATGTCCTAGTATATAACTTTAATGAAAGTCAAATTAAGCTCTCTTTTCTTCAGTCTACTCAATATGTTTATAAATGACTATTTTTTTCTTCACAAACAATAAAATGTCACTGTTGTTGCATCGCCACTTTCAGAATAAGCAGCGTGATCTTGGTAAATTGATCATACAAACCTCTAAATCATTTCTTCTTTTATCCATTCTGAACTATTCTATAACACAAACAAATGAAAACCCGTCTGCTAGTGCTATCGTAAGCTAAGGGAAATCACTATAAAATTTCGGGAGAAACCACTTGCAAACGGATGACGGCGTTTATTGGCATGAGCTGTTTCTGGCACTAGAGGATACTTATGTCAATGATGAATGATACTGAATGTTACTTGTTTCTGACCTAATTGTTTTCTTCAGTCTTCTTCGCTGTATCGTTTGTTTTATTTCATGATGCGTACATTGCACTTAAAATGTGTTTTTTTTTTTTTTAGTCTTTCTTATAAATACCACACTAATTTAGGCACTACCATGAAAGTGTGGTTCCGACTACTTTTATGAATATATCGAATACATAAAACTTTAAACCAGGTATCGATATTTGAAATAAAACGGGTAGTCAAGTTTAGAGTTCAGATATGGCCTAAATAAACAATTAAAGGTTATGGTATTTTCTGTAAGTAGTACACAGTTTCATTGAACACTATGTGTTTATTTCTATTCTTTTACACAGTATTAGTATTCATATAGTGAGAGGTACTGAATTCTTAATATTTAACAAGGACTTGGAGAGTTTCAGAGTTCTAGGAAGTTCTATATAATAATATGACGCTGCTCTTAAAGGATCATACTTTAGAATATGAATTCGCACGTGGTGCACTGTTTCTAAGGTCCAACTACTCCCCTGTTGAAGAAACTTGTCAAATGACTTGGTTACTTTGTGGAAGTTTTCTAGTTGATGCCCGTGGTAAGGTGATGGTATTTCTACGCGAAAATGTACATTAGTTGTAATCTTTTCTCCGTTGATGTCATAGCGAATCATGGCAACGTAGACTGACACATACCATTTCACTTCTTCTCTTTTTCGAGTTTGTGCCTTTACAATTCGAACTAGGTGGTCTTTAGCAAGTGAGAGCAGTTATAGGAGGTCGTCAGCAATGTTAGGCAGTGGTAGAAAAGTTACGTGTTGAACAGTATTGTTGATGGCAGAAAGTTTCACTCTGGTCTTGAACGAAAATTCTGTGACAGGTAAGTTAGGATGATGTCTGGATTCTTTCCTTGGTCTAAGTTGTTGTAACTGTTCATCCACCAAAGCTTTTCGACGTCTGAAGGATGGTAAATGTAGCCCCTGTGTTTCTCCATATTGCTAGATATGCGAGTGTTGTACGAGCACCGTTCACATTCGTAGAGGAAGTCAGGCCCTGGGTGAACTTGAACATTATCCAGCAAATGAGAATGTGATGAAAATATGACCATTTCAGTTGACTTTGGTACTTTGACACAATTCCCCTCAACAAGCGTGTGAATGTGAAGATTGGGAAACATGACTGCGTTTGTTGTCGTCGTTGCAGTAGATCAGTGACTCAGGGAAACACCCAAGTTTACAGTAAATTTAGGGCTGTATGAGCTTCTTGGCTTTGTTAACGAAATTTACCGGACTTCCGGGATTCGAAGCCTGTCCCTAAGCTTCGGCATAGGCCTTTGGGAAAATGCCAGGTACTGTCCTCAATATAGATTTAAAATAAAAAACTAGGCATTTGTCACCATCTTTCTTTTTTTTTTCTCCTCCCTTTCTTTTTTTTCTCCATGATATTTGTCCTCTGGAGCGGAGTCTCCTATAGGTATGAAAATGCCAATAGTACCTGACATTTTTGGTATGCAATTTTAAATAGTCACTAGGCCTATAAATCCAGAAAATTGGCCACGGAGAGTGGGGAAGGGGGGTGGGGTGGATTTGAAAATTTAAAGGCTCAGAAAGTTGCAATTATACATTTGCAGACTCAAACTAGATGAGGTTTAACCATTCAGGTATAAACTGTGTGGTTGTTGCTAGGTGTGTAAGATCACACTGTATACCGTGTGAAAAGATCTCAACTATTAGGTAGCCTGATTCACTGAGTTCTCTAAATCTAATTGGCTTGGAATATTTTTCTGTGTGTAAGAACAATATAATTTATGTGGAAAGTATTTTGGTATGGATCCCCTGGATAAGTTAATGTGGGGTGTAAAACTGTAAATAGCCAACAGTGAAAATTTTTTTTAAAAAGCCTTGGCATCTTAATACCTAAAAGGGCGGGCCACTGCTGAAAAGCTATAAAAAGAAAGTGACCTTGCGGTCAAATTCGAACATCCGTTTTCTTTTTTAGTTTGTATCCATGTCATCTGCGTGGTTCTGTATATTACTTTAGCAAGTTGGTTGCAGTCTTAACAGAACATAAACGTAGTGTATGCAATCTGTACATGCACTTATTTCACTGATGAATCATACTGCGTGCTGTTTGTCTCTGACCCTTTCATTTTCTTCCGTTTTCCTCGCTTTATCGTTTTTGGGTTGTTTTTTTTTTTTGACGATGCATACACTGCACGTAATGTTTGAGTCTTCCTTCTAGATACCACATTAATTTAACCCGTACCGTTTTGGCATACTGTAAAATAAAGAATCCGTAGTTCTTTGGCAACAGAAATCTTCATCGATCTCTGCAGGCGTTTGTCACAGCGTTTCATTTTGAGTTACCGGAACCTTCATGATGTTATTACTGTTTCCGTTCGGCATTGCACCATACTACTTCGGGCATTCCCGAACGAAAGACTGCGTGCAGCGCAAACAATTTAAAAACTGTGCATCACGAGTTCATGACTTTGCAGTGTGACTTCAACCGTTTATTATTATTTGTATCCATGTGCTCTGTTTTAGCTCTTCTGTTGAGTGGTTTATCCAGACAGTTGAAGTCTTAAGCTAACGTTAATTTACTGAATGCAACGTGTCGAGACGTGACATCTATAACCCAGTGCTGCGCTCTCGGAGGTTCGCGCTATCTAATATATCGCGGTGTGGAGCAACATATCTTCCTCCCGACGCAGGATACCGGGATGACATGAGGTAGCATGCGCATCACACGGCCCTTTTCAGGGCCATCTAAACTATCTACTATCTAAAGGGTTGGTTTGAACGGTATTTAAAGCAAAAAAGCTTCTTTTCTCTCTCTTTTCTTCTCTCCTCTCTCTCAGCTTTTAATCTCTCCTCCGCTTGCTCCGACTTAGCTTCTTTATAGATTTTTCCTTCCTCTGATCTCAGCTCATGTATCCTTAAAGTGCCGGTAACCTCCGTCTTATTATCTACAGCGATTTTGCTACTAGATTTACTTGCAGAGTCTTTTATTGGACATTCAGATTTTAAGCAAAGACTATTTTCAGATCAGATGTTTGTTTTGAGTGGCATGAAGCTGTCCATTGATGTCTCTGTCGATATTCCGCTATTTTTGGCGTCATGCCGATTACCGCCGTCCTTCTTCCGGACCAATATGTGACAGTGTTGTCACCGCTACAGATTTTTCCCGTAAAAATGGGGGTAAAATGACTTCAAGAAAAGCTATTTTTCCCCACGAATGGGGAAATCGAAAAAAAAAAAAGAAATGTCGGACCAATGCGTAAAATGTATGGCTTTATTCTTTTTAATTGTAAACTTGGAGGGTTTTTTTTTAGCTTCCACGCCACGTGTAAGGATTCAAAGAAATGGGAAAAAATAGTGTCTCGCTTTTGGGGAAACGCACATGACCAGAGTGGCAACACGGACATGCGCCTGTTGCTTCAACGATGTTAGGAAAGAGCAGCATCCTTAATTTCCCCCCTCAAAGAAACTTTTGAGACACGTAGCAAGACAGATGTCCTAGTACCGGGGTATATAACTTTACTGCAAGTCAAATTAAGCTCTCTTTTCTTCAGTCTAAACAATATGTTCATAAATGACTATTTTTCGCTTCACAAACAATAAAATGTCACTGTTGTTGCATCGCCACTTTCAGAATAAGCAACGTGATCTTGGTAAATTGATCATACAAACCTCTAAATCATTTCTTCTTTTATCCATTCTGAATTATTCTATAACAGAAACAAATGAAAACCCGTCTGCTAGTGCTATCGTAAGCTAAGGGAAATCACTATAAATTTCGGGAGAAACTAGTTGCAAACGGATGACGGCAATTATTGGCATCAGCCGGTTCTGGCACTAAATGATACTTATTTCAATAATGAATCATACTGAATGATACTTGTTTCTGACCTTTTTGTCTTCTTTAGTTTTCATCGCTGTATCGTTGTTTTTTTTTCATGATGCGTACATTGCACTTAAAATGTTTTTTTTTTTTCAGTCTTTCTTATAAATACCACACTAATTTAGGCACTAGTATGAAAGTGTGTTTCCGACTACTTTTATTAATAGATCGAATACATAAATCTTTAAACCAGGTATCGATATTAAAGTTTCATTGAACACTGTGTTTATTTCTATTCTTTTACACGGTATTAGTATTCATATAGTGAGAGGTACAGAATTCTTAATATTTAACAAGGACTTTGAGAGTTTCAGAGTTCTAGGAGGTTCTATATAATAATATGACGCTGCTCTTAAAGGATCATACTTTAGAATATGAATTCGCACGTGGTGCACTGTTTCTAAGGTCCAACCACTCCCCTGTTGAAGAAACTTGTCAAACGACTTGGTTACTTTGTGGAAGTTTTTGTTCATTCATTCTTTTTGTCAGCTGATGCCCGTGGTAAGGTGATGGTATTTCTACCGCTAAAATGTACATAAGTTGTTACCTTTTCTCCGTTGATGTCATAACGAATCACGGCAACGTAGATTGACACATACCATTTCACTCCTTCTCTTTTTCGAGTTTGTGCCTTTACAGTTTGAACTAGGTGGTCTTTAGCAAGTGAGAGCAGTTGTACAAGGTCGTCAGCAACGTTAGGCAGTGCAAAGTGGTAGAAAAGTTATATGTTGAACAGTATTGTTGATGGCAGAAAGTTTCACTCTGGTCTTGAACGAAAATTCTGTGACAGGTAAGTTAGGATGATGTCTCGATTCTTTCCTTGGTCTACGTTGTTGTAACTGTTCATCCACCAAAGGTGTTCGACGTCTGGAAAGATGGTGAATGTAGCCCCTGTGTTGCTCCATATTGCTAGATATGCGAGTGTTGTACGAGCATCGTTCACATTCGTAGAGGAAGTCAGGCCCTGGGTTAACTTGAACATTACCCAGCAAATGAGAATGTCATAAAAATATGACCATTTGCGTTGACTCTGGTACTTTGACACAATTCCCCTCAACAAGCGTGTGAATGTGAAGATTGGGAAATATGACTGCGTTTGTTGTCGTCGTTGCAGTAGGTGAGTGACTCAGGGAAACACCCAAGTTTACAGTAAATTTAGGGCTGTATGAGCTTCTCGGCTTTGTTTACGAAATTTACCGGACTTCCCGGATTCGAAGCCTGTCCCTAAGCATCGGCATAGGTCGTTGGGAAAATGCTAGGATACTGTCCTGAAAACAGATTTAAAATTAAAAACTGGGCATTTGTCCCTATCTTTCTCTCTTTGTTTTCTCCTTCCTTCCTGTTTTGGCTCCATGATATTTCTTGTCCTCTGGAGCGGAGAATTCTATAGGTATGAAAATGCCAATAGTACCTGATATTTTTTTTATGCAATTTTATATAGTCCCTAATCCTATAAATCCAAAAAAATTGGGAAAATTGGCCATGGAGTGAAGAAGGGGGTTGGATTTGAATTTCAATCGCTCAGAAAGTTGCAAATACATTTGCAGACTCAAACTAGATGAGGTTTAGCCACTCGGGTATAAACTGTGTGGTTGTTGCTAGGTGTGTAAGATCACACTGTATACCGTGTGAAAAGGTCTCAACTATTAGGTAGCCTGATTCACTGAGTTCTCTAAATCTAATTGGCTTGGAATATTTTTCTGTGTGTCAGAACAATATAATTTATGTGGAAAGTATTTTGGTGTGGATCCCCTGGATAAGTTAATGTGGGGTGTAAGACTGTAAATAGCCAACAGTGATTTTTTTTAAAAAAATGCATTGGCATCTTAATACTGTACCTAAAAGGGCGGGCCACTGCTTAACAGCTAGATCTATAAAAAGAAAGAGACCATGCGGTCAAATTCGAACATCCGTTTTCTTTTTTAGTTTGTATCCATGTCATCTGCGTGGTTCTATATATTACTTAATTACTTTAGCAAGTTGGTTGCAGTCATAACAGAACATAAACGCAGTGTATGCAATTTGTACATGTACTTATTTCACTGATGAGTGATACTGGATGATATTTGTCTCTGACCCTTTCATTTTCTTCCGTTGTCCTTGCTTTATCGTTTTTTGGGTTGGTTTTTTTTTTGACGATGCATACATTGCACTTAATGTTTGAGTCTTCCTTCTAGATACCACATTAATTTAACCCGTACCATTCTGGCATACTGTAAAATAAAGAATCGTAGTTCTTTGGTAACAGAAATCTTCATCGATCTCTGCAGGCGTCTGTCTTTACAGCGTTTCATTTTGAGTTACCGGAACCTTCATGATGTTATTACTGTTTCCGTTCGGCATTGCACCATATAACTTCGGGTATTCCCGAACGAAAGACTGCGTGCAGCGCAAACAAGTTAAAAAAATGTGCATCATGAGTTCATGACTTTGCACTTTGACTTCAACACCGTTTATTATTTGTATCCATGTGCTCTGTTTTAGCTCTTCTGTTGAGTGGTTTATCCAGACAGTTGAAGTCTTAAGCTAACGTTAGTTTACTGAATGCAACGTGTCGAGACGTGACATCAATAACCCAGTGCCGCGCTCTCGGAGGTTCGCGCTATCTAATATATCGCGGTGTGGAGCAACATATCTTCCTCCCGACGCAGGATACCGGGATGACATGAGGTAGCATGCGCATCACACGGCCCTTTTCAGGGCCATCTAAACTATCTACTATCTAAAGGGTTGGTTTGAACGGTATTTAAGGCAAAAAAGCCTCTTTTCTCTCCCTTTTCTTCTCTTCTCTCTCTCAGCTCTTAACCCTTTAAGCCCTGCATCGCCCGCTACCGCCCGATAGGAACGGCCACGGCATCGCCCGTAACCGCCCGCCGGACATATAGTACATTTGAACCCAGTTTACAACTCTAAAATACGGAGCCACTCCGTAGTATTTTACGACTTTCGTAAGTACGGAAATAGGATTGCCAAACACAGAAATCGTTTCCGGTTTATGCTGCCTTTGAAAGTGAAAGCAGGGCTGCAAAGTTGGATGACAATTTGGGTCTGTCATGGCCTTCAACTTTCTTCAGAGCCTGATAGACAATAAAATTGATGATGGAAGAGAGGGAAGTGAGTCAGGCAATGAAAGTGATTTCACCCCAGATATGTTGCAGGGTGATTCTGACTCAGAATCAGATGCCGATGAAGGCGATTCCATCGATGTAAACAACACAATGACGTCAGTAACAGCTGATGGTGTCAACACAGACTCAGTCAGATGGTCTGAATCTCTGCAAGATGTTGCTGTTTCTGATTTTAAAGACTAGTCAGGACCAAATCCTGATCTGACATTTGAGAATAGGCCTATAGACTTTTTAGATCTATTCATTCCAGAGTTATTCTACAAGAAATGTCATCTGCTCTGCTCGTCTCGTCGGTCGAAAACGTGCTTGTTTTCAATGTCGTGTGGATGGCAAGAGAACTGCAAAAAACTTAACCCCAGAGACAGTCTATGGTTGTCCAACTTGTAACACCCATTTGTGCCCAGGAAAATGCTATGCCAAGTTTCATGAAAACCTGAATTGACTATTTTTATGGACACTGTTACTCAAGGTGTGATTTTTAAACAAAATCTCTGTGTTTTTATTATTTTTCATATATGAATACTCATGATTCAATATTCAGAGTTGCTCGTGGCATAGCCCATCCATTCATCTGTTAAATGTAAAAAAATCAGACCAATTCATAAAACACTGAATTTTTGGTGAATTTTTTAAAAAGTCATATGTCATTTGTGACGGAGTTATGCCCCTTCTCTCAGGAAATAAGGAGTGGGGAATTTTTTTTCCAGGGCTTAATCTCTCCTCCGCTTGCTCCGACTTAGCTTCTTTATAGATTTTTCCTTCCCCTAATCTCAGCTCATGTATCCTTAAAGTGCCAGTAACCTCCGTCTTATTATCTACAGCGATTTTGCTACTAGATTTACTTGCAGAATCTTTTCTTAGACATTCAGATTTTAAGCAAAGACCATTTTCAGATCAGATGTTTGTTTTGAGTGGCATAAAGCTGTCCATTGATGTCTCTGTCAATATTCCGCTATCTTTGGCGTCGTGCCGATTACCGCTGTCCTTCTTCCTGATCAATATGTGACGGTGTTGTCACCACTACGGATTTTTCCCGTAAAAATGGGGGTAAAATGACTTCAAGAAAAGCCATTTTTTTCCCCACGAATGGGGAAATCGAAAAAAAAAAAGAAATGTCGGACCAATGCGTAAAATGTATGGCTTTATTCTTTTTAATTGTAAACTTGGAGGGTTTTTTTTTTTTTTAACTTCCACGCCGTGTGTAAGGATTCAAAGAAATGGGAAAAAAATAGTGTCGCGTTTTGGGGGATACGCACATGACCAGAGTGGCAACACGGACATCCGCCTGTTGCTTCAACGATTTTAGGAAAGAGCAGCATCCTTAATTTCCCCCCTCAAAGAAAGTTTTGAGAAACGTAACAAGACAGGTGTCCTAGTACCGGGGTATATAACATTACTGAAAGTCAAATTAAGCTCTCTTTTCTTCAGTCTACACAATATTTTTATAAATGACTATTTTTCGCTTCACAAACAATAAAATGTCACTGTTGTTGCATCGCCACTCTCAGAATAAGCAACGTGATCTTGGTAAATTGATCATACAAACCTCTAAATCATTTCTTCTTTTATCCATTCTGAATTATTCTATAACAGAAACAAATGAAAACCCGTCTGCTAGTGCTATCGTAAGCTATGGGAAATCACTATAAATTTCGGGCGATTATTGGCAGGAGCTGGTTCTGGCACTAGAGGATACTTATGTCAATGATGAAAGATACTGAATGATACTTGTTTATGACCTAATTGTTTTCTTCAGTCTTCTTCGCTGTATCGTGTTTTTTTCATGATGCGTACATTGCACTTAAAATATTTTTTTTTTTTTAGTGTTTCTTATAAATACCACACTAATTTAGGCACTAGTATGAAAGTGTGGCTCCGACTACTTTTATTAATATATCGAATACATAAATCTTTAAACCAGGTATCGATATTTGAAATAAAACGGGTGGTCGATTTTAGAGTTCAGATATGGCCTAAATAAACAATTTAATTAAAGGTA
The DNA here is from genome assembly GCA_033807755.1 of Ellobium chinense. NCBI lineage: Eukaryota > Metazoa > Mollusca > Gastropoda > Ellobiida > Ellobiidae > Ellobium > Ellobium chinense. The sequence continues at coordinate 431,379 of JAWQUT010000530.1, read as the reverse complement.
TTTTCTGTGAGTAGTACACAGTTTCATTGACCACTGTGTTTATTTCTATTCTTTTACACAGTATTAGTATTATAGTGAGAGGTATTATATTCTTAATATTTAACAAGGAGAATTTCAGAGTTCTAGGAAGTTGCTCTTAAAGGATCATACTTTAGAATATGAATTCGCACGTGATGCATGTTTCTAAGGTCCAACTACTACCCTGTTGAAGAAACTTGTCAAATGACTTGGTTACTTTGTGAAGTTTTTGTTCATTCTTTTTGTCACTTTTCTAGTTAATGCCCGTGATAAGGTGATAGTATTTCTACCGCTAAAATGTACATTAGTTGTTACCTTTTCTCCGTTGATGTCATAACAAATCATGGCAACGTAGACTGACACATACCATTTCACTCCTTCTCTTTTTTGAGTTTGTGCCTTTACAATTCGAACTAGGTGGTCTTTAGCAAGTGAGAGCAGTTGTAGGAGGTCGTCAGCAAAATTAGGTAGTGGTAGAAAAGTTATGTGTTGAACAGTATTGTTGATGGCAGAAAGTTTCACTCTGGTCTTGAACGAAAATTCTGTGACAGTTAAGGTAGGATGATGTCTGGATTCTTTCCTTGGTCTAAGTTGTTGTAACTGTTCATCCACCAAAGCTTTCCGACGTCTGGAAAGATGGTGAATGTAGCCCCTGTGTTACTCCATATTGCTACATATGCGAGTGTTGTACGAGCACCGTTCACATTCGTAGAGGAAGTCAGGCCCTGGGTTAACTTAAACATTACCCAGCAAATGAGAATGTGATGAAAATATGACCATTTGCGTTGACTTTGGTACTTTGACACAATCCCCCTCAACAAGCGTGTGAATGTGAAGACTGGGAAATATGACTGCGTTTGTTGTCGTCGTTACAGTAGATGAGTGACTCAGGGAAACACCCAAGTTTACAGTGCTGAACATTGTGATCAAGACACAGAGGTATAGTTTTTTATACACCATGATGTTCCCTTTCTTGAACTTGTTTGGTGTAAAAGGTGACTTTTGACGAGATCTGATTGGTGGACTAAAGCAACCGATTTTTCCTCGCCATGTTTGTAGATCGATCATTTTGGTAAATTATTACCAAGCAATACCCGAAAGCAGGGAGGTTCTGGCTTACTTTTATACTCAAATCTGACACACTTTGCATAAGTGTTGGAGAAATGGGGTTTG
>JAWQUT010000530.1:376648-403083 GCA_033807755.1 Ellobium chinense | reverse complement strand
ACCCATCCCCTTCTCTTCCTCCCCCCTCTCCCCCCATCCTGGGCAACACCAGGATACCTCAGCAAAGGTAGTGCCTCCACTTTAGGTATTCCTTGTCTTTTCAGTCTGCCAAGAAAGCAGCGGGGGACCTGAAAGCTGAGTTTCCATCCATCATCATAGAAATCAGCGGAGGGATCACAGAAGAAACACTGTCAGATTTCTGTGTAGAGAATGTGGACGTGATATCCCTGGGCAAGCTGACGCAGGGATACAGCACCATAGATTTGTCTCTCAAGATACGCAAAGCAGGAAAGGATCCCAGCAACCCCAAAGTTGATGGTGTGTAAACTGCACTTTTAAAGTTGACCTGTGTTAGCATGCAAAAAGCATTATGTCAGGGGTTACCAAACTGTGATATAAATTTATTAGTATTCTGGAGAGCATGCAAAATGAGGGGGACAAAAAGTGCAGTCAAACATCAATAACAAGTATGTCTATGTGCAGAGAAAAGTGTACTTACTAGTAAAGTACACTTTTTATTATCAAGATCCAAACCATAGTAAAATAATTCATCTGTTCATGTGAATCCATCTTTAAGAAGAAGAATTTATTATTGTTACTTGTTATTGAGGTTCCACTGTACTGTATCTCTGATGCACACAATAAGTACGTGATCATTATGTCACCTGGAATAGTTGCAGAGGCTGTGACCAAAGTAGGCAGAGAAAACTAGATATATATAGTCATGACTAAGAACAGTTAGTCATCCAACCTAAGCACATGACTGATTGACAATCAAAGATAATGCATTGCTTATTAGTTTAGGGTTGGTAAGTCACAGAAGTTTGGGAGCTTTTGCTACAAATCCTCCGCTCAACACAACAGCCTTAACTAAGAAAGAAAATAGAAGCCGATAGTGCTATTGCACTAAGGTGATGAAATGTAGGCGGTCAGGGTGACGAATTTACATTTACTAATACAACCTTTGCCTTGCTTGACTGTGATTATGATATTCTTATGTGATATTGTGAGTCCCCAAAACTGAAAGTCCCTTGAACATTTTTCTGATTGGAATTAGATATGTAGGTATAATAAGGACCGTTGAATGGAATCTGATATTTGAAAGAGTTTGGTTACTTATTTTACTTGACAATGATGATTGTCCAATTAGTACGGACATGTGTTTATGATATATCTGAGAATAACTTCATTGATAATCTAAGACAAAAAAGTTATGTCAGATTATGTTAATGGCATATATATATGCAAATAAAAACATCAAAACAAACTGGTTAACCAAATCAATAAGAGGAGATAGGATGCACTTTTACAAGAAACTTTAAAAGAAAAAAAAGGTTTAATCATACAAAATTGTTAAGTTTAGTTTATTTATTAACATAAAAATCCATTCTCCATTCAGATATTTGATATATTCAGTGTATCATTAACTGTTGCCCCGAATTTACGTGATTCCTTTTAATACATTACTTTTTTAATGTCATCTTATTGAAACTGTGATAGCATTTGAAAACATATTTATTAAAGAGTGTCTTCCATGCAGAGTATGAGCTGAAAACAGCTGCTCTGAAGTTAGACATATTTTATCAAGGTTGATGTCAAATTTATACCTTTCAAGTTAACTTCTTACAATTTGCATTATTAGGTTGATAGTTTTCATGAATGTATGTTTTTAACTATGGCAGATAGAATTCATTTATGTTCTCAGATACTTTGAATTTTAGTGGAGAGATTTTGTGTGATGGGTTAGTTGTCTTGTATAGAGCATAGAGGCCATATCACATACATATTATGACTGCACTCTTGCCAAATATTTACGCCAACATCATATGTATCCTATATTCTGCAATAATGCTTTATAGATGTCCATGTTCTGATGATAACTTTGAGCAATATTTCTAATAAGCAATATACTCACTAATAGGAGTTTAATGGCACTCTCATTAATCTTAACAGCACTGGTACAAGTTATTTCTTTCAGATAATTATTGGCGTGGTATCTTGATTAAAAAGAAGCAAGAACTCCGCCTTAATACAACATGAAAATGAATCTAAGCTATAATTATGAGGACATACCTTTGTGGATTTGCAGTCTCTTTCATCAGTGTCTTATATAAAATCATGAAAATGAAAAGTTTATAATGTAAATAACAAACGTGCTCAAAGAAAATTAGATACTGTCCCTAAAATTTGTTATAAGGTACACGTTTTAATATTTTTCAATCATATTCCTTTATCAGCCAGAGATATGTAAAAGTCAACCCTATGATAGGAATGCCTCTGCATTCCTCAGAGTGACCCTGGTATATTATCTTATTGAGATATGTCATTCTTATACTATCTTTATTGCAACAGATGATCAACACTGTTTACACAAACTGGTCTTCACAATCAATCATGCTCACAGTTTTTTAATTCAGATACAATCAACTCCTTAGTTCTGGTGTCCAAATTGAGTGAACGCTCTTTGAAGCAACCCTGCTTGGTTTGCTTTTGCTTGTCAGCTGCACAGACGTGATCTTTTATTTCTTTTAATATGCTATTTAGCTTTCATTTTAAATCTTTATCTTAACTGGATTTGACATATCTTTTTATCAGATCTTTTGGTGCGGTAACAAATCTTGGTTCTGTGCGTTAAGAATATGTGGGTTTTTTTTTTTTTTGTGTGTGATGCTGCTCTCTTTTCTCTCAGATCTAGTGTGCTTTTATGGAGATTTTTGTTCCATTTTTTTTTATGAAGTGTGATCCAAATGTCCGCAGATTGTGCATATAAAAGCTAACTATTTGGCTACTTGGATGGAGTGTTATACCAAGAGTAAAGTCTTTGTGCTTTTGTGGGCACAGTTCGGGAGACTTTTGTATCATACCTCATAATCATAAAATAATAATCCTCTGATTTTGTCCATGATTGTCCTAGTAAAGACTGGCATAAACATAAATTTTATAAACTTGCAGTGTGTAAATTATATTTCATTCAGTCACAGAGCCAGACTTGGACTTGGACATGTCGGTCACATCAGTGACTGAAAAGAGGAGAAATGCGCTGAGCATTGCTGAAAAACTAGAAGTCCTTGAGGAACTAGAGAAGCCAGGTATGAGTATGAGCAAGGTTGCCGATATTTTTGCCATTTCCAAATCTCAAGTTGGACGGATTTCCAAGTCAAGAGACAGCCTGCGAGAACTACCAGAGTATGTGGCCGGGAAGAGGAGACTTCGCCAGCTTAAGACAAGCAAATAGATTTTGTGTGTGGATTTATTTCATTCCTAGACTTTGTCCCATAGTCAGGATGCCTGCGTGATTGGGAAGATTTTCCAAGATAAGAAGCCGTCTTGAATCAATAGAACTTCTAGTAACTGGGGTGTTCTGACCAGTTGCTGCCTTCCGTAGGCAATGCCACTAACTTTTCAGGATGACTGTACCACATAAAGGGAAATTCAAATGTCTTGCAGTCCGTCAAAAAAAGGCTGAAGTTGCTCTTTGGCTAAATAATGTGACTGATATAGCATGAAAGCTTAATATTTGTAATTTCATTAAATGAAAGTTTTTTTTTGAACTAGTGATATTCCAGCTGCAAATATAGTTATTTAAAGTGGTAGGGGAGTCACCACATGCAGCTGAAAAGAAGTCTGGAAAAATTGCGATTGGTGAGCAATTATATGTTGTGCAATTCATGTAATATGTCTCACAAATACCCAGGTTTATTCACAATTACTGATCATTTGCCCATGAAATCAATGTGTTCACATATTATACAGTCAGACCTTGGTATTACGTACCTCGATAAAACGTATACCTTGGTTATGCGTATACAGATGCTGTGCACAAATTTTTTCCTTCTTTGTCATTGTTAATATGACCTTGATTATAAGTCTACTTAATACGTATAAACTCGATAATACGCATGCATCTGCAGTGATCGCGTGGAATTTTACCTCGATAAGACGTAGGTTAGCCGGCCGATGCAGTCTAATCAACACACCCATCTTCGGCGTAGTGCGCTTGCAATAGTATTGCGCTTGTGCGTCTGACGAATTTCTAAAAATAGCACACTTCAGCCAATGGCTGGACAATAAATGAATAACAAAACCATGCTCTGTCCATGTGGCCTTGATTCTTGACTCGATACAGTACTACAGCAGTGTGTAGATCTACCGTAGGCTAGGCTATTGACGAGTGTGACTAGAAGAAGATTTAGAACCATAGGCCTATCGTTTTCAGCATGGAAACCAAACAGAAAAGAACTGACATTTGATTTCTCTCGACAAAAAACTCGAGATCATTCGAGATATTGAGCGCAGCGGCACCGGTGTGAACAAGGCAGAAATCGCAAGAAAACATGGCATAGCACCAACAACTCTACAGACAATATTCAAAAAACAAGGACAAGATTACTACCAAAGTCAGATGTGGTGATTTTCAGCCTGAATTAATACATTATGGAATGAAAGATCCATTTGTTACTCTTTTTTCATATACGTGTATGGTGTTTACCACATGTTTTCGATTGTGGTGATGGTACATAGCTCAGTATGCTGCTGCTAAGTCACCATTTATCTGATGAAACATGTAAAAATGTACAAACCATGATAATAAGTATACCTCGATATTAAGTATAAAACATCTATGCACCAGCATATACTTATTATCGAGGTTTGACTGTATGTACAAATGATTTTATATTTACTTTCTGCAACAATGAAAAATTCAATACTATGTTCACCCTCAGAGTTTGATGTTTCCGTTTTTAGTAAAGTGACATAAACCTCATTTTGACTGACTACAAGACGTATATTCAGAAGTGTGCAATAATACAAGATTCATAAGTTTGTAATGGTCCTTAATGGTCCTTAAAATACTAAGGTAATTAATAAAGAGCTTACTTTCAGCAAAAATGTTCCCATGTCTTTTTAACATAATTAAGCCATTTAATAAGGACCCGACCCATAATTAAGCCATTTAATAAGCACCCATAATTAAGCCATTTAATAAGCATGAAAAGACATTTTCCTAATATGTATTTTTCTGCTGTTATGTAAATACCTATGATGTCAATAGAAATGGCTTAAAATTCTTTTAACTGATGGGATGTAGATCATTTGAAATGTGTTCTCAATGTGGGCAGCATGGCATTGAGCGTTGTGAATTGTTCTTACAATCTGAAGACTATCAGTTTGAAGGTTTGTGGATGTGGTTCTAAAGTGGTTGATTTATATCGTCACCTCCTGATTCCTGTTCCATTCAGGTGTAAATTATTATCTGATTAGAACTTGAGGTGTCAGGGCACTGCACTGTGGTGATTAGCAATGATTTTGTTATGAATTTCATTTGTACTACAGTGCATTTAAATGTATGATATGTACTGTTCCATGTATATATTGTATTATGAATGAGATTTAAAACATTTTATGGCAGAGTAACATAATTTCCCGGTGGGGTAAACAAAAAAGTCATAGTTCGATTTTTTATCAAATGTAAACATTGATGATAAGCCAGTGATTATTCATGTTCACTACCATCAGTTGTTAATGGGAGGTGCTACTTTTTCTCCAAGGTTCTAATGCAGGTGACGTTATGCACAACTCCATCAGGTGCATTTGAGTTTCCTTGTGCACCAAAGTGTTGAATGGTGCATTTTTCTACCTTAAAGTTGATGGTCTGAAGGGCGATCGTCGTCTTCGCATAGGACCGGCCAAGATCAAATATGACATATACTCAGTCTGGCCGGTTATATGCGAAGACTGTCGAGATATTATTTGCGCTAGCATTATTGTTTGGCAGCAGATTTCACCTGTTTCTTGGATACCTTCATAAATATTCCAATGTGAGTTTTGCGGATTTTCTGTTTAGACAGAAAGTTATTTCATTTCACATAAGGTGTCTTGCTAGTTCCCCCTAGCTCTGCAGCAAGACAGGAGATCCAGAAAAGCCCCCATGAATAAAAGTATCTTAAAGATATTGGTGAAATCTTATGTTACTTGTAGCCAGAAACATCATGATAGCACTCCGGACATTTCCATAGGTACTCTGAATCCATGCCAAAAGCCTCCTTAAGGAAAACAAGCTGATTGTGCCATTTGACATCTGGTTAAGGACAGTTCTGTTTCTTCCAGCAAGCCTACAGCTCCTAAACAACCCGGATTATCACAAATCACAGTTGTCCTGAGATGATTTTACTTAATGGAGAGAAAATGTGCTATTTGGTGTGCAAGTCTTCTTAAAAAATCCAATGCACTAATGGTGATAAGCTGCGCACCATGCTTTCTGCATTATAGCCTCTGGGAAAGGACAGTGCCTCTTCTTAGCTTTATGTCAGTTCTCATGATAAATTCACAACATGGAATGTTGGTGTTTCTTTTCAATTTTTGTAAAACAAAGTGTGTGACAATCTTGCAAAAGTTGCAAAAGGAGAGTAGCTTGTGCCACCACAGCCTTGCTTTTTTCATAAATGGACAAATCTTCCCACAGCAGTATATAAATATAACCATGACAGTTTGCAATTTTGTTAATCAAAGCATTCCCTTTGGAAGCATTAGTTATATCCTGAGAATATCCACTTAATATTCCTCGTGAATGAACATTTCTGGCTGCTTGAAATGTCATAAGATACTAGCTTTTCTCTGCATATCACTATACCTTGTACTTTAAACTACTGATATTATGAATGTATCCTGGATTTCTTTTTAAAGTACTTTTATCTTTTATGGTGGTGGTGCTTTTTCTCCATTTTTGCTTAAATTTCTTTAAGATGCGTGACTTTTCTTGATTTTCTCTAATGTATGATTTCAAAACTGAACCTGATCCGATATTAACCCTTGTGATGCAGTGATAGGTTATATTCTACCATCCGCTCGCGTTACTTGAATGTGGCAACAGAATATAATAATATATGCATCTCCTTGCAGAGTGTTGAGCGCGATGGTAGAATTTTACAGGCCAGTGTCACCTGACTGGCCAACAGACAGCACATGTGATGGCCGTTATCCATCACAATGGCCTTGTAGCCAGTGGCAATCAGGACCTGGGGTGCCTTGCGCTACAGATGTTAAATATGTTGGCTGTAGGATTACGGTTATATGTGACTCTACAGAAACGGATAATAATTGAGCATATTTGCAAAGGCACAAATTTCAGAGTTCAGTGACTACTTTTTTTTACATTTTCATTTTTCTTTGCAATAAACTTCAATCATTTGCAATTTGTTCAGTCAAGTATCAAAAGATGTCATGATGATGTTTACATACAGGGCAATGTAAGTAAGGTGGTACATTTACCTTTACTTATATTTTACACTGCAATTTTCTTTTTTTGCAATGAGTTTTCGAGCTGTCTCAAACATTATTTTTTAGTGGTTGTGTGCTCCATGTTTTGTATATTTAATGTAATGTATTTTCATGTCATTGACAATGAGTTTCTCTTTCTGTCCGGAAAGATCTTTTTTATTTTTTCTCTTGAAAGCCCGATAGATTCAGAAAGGTTGCTTTGTTTGATGTACTTTCATAGCTTTTGTCTTGTGTAAATGGTAAATGTTTCCGTCCTCCCCAAAATCGGAGTTTTTTCAAGATTCTAAGTGTAAGTGGGATGAAAGTCTGTCGTCAACGCCAAAGAAGTTTGATCTTTGAAATTGAGCAAGATACTGACTGAGCATGCCCTCTGGGTTAGAAAATAAAAATGCATAAACAAACATTTTGCGTACTAGTGATACATGAACCCCACTATTACCACAAAGCCTAAGAGAAAGGCTATCCTCCTTCGAGGATATTGTCAAGAGAAAATCCCGGCATCCTTGACTTGATATTCAGAAAACATAGTGAAAAATTCAGCTTGACTTTAAGTTGCAAGGTCTGTCCACTAATCTTTTTTACTCACTTGGCTAATGTATAACATGTCATATCTGTAATTAACTTTATTTTGTGGGCTTATTTTTTATATACAGTTTACAGTATATTTTAAAATGTGTTGGTTACAATCCTTAACCTACTTTGCGAAGAATGGCGAAGTACTGTACTTTTTAAGCATTTCAAATGCGAGCGATTAAGTTTATTATTGCTGTAATCTGGTCATGTAAAATGCAGTTTCTTGTAAAATTTGCTTTTTCATACCATTGTCATATTTGTTAACCATATACGAGTACCAAGTTCAATGCTGTGATGGTGTATGAGCAAACTGACTCAGACTGAATTCATATGCCAGAAAGAAAATGACGTTTCATTATTAAATCTTGGAATCCTCATTTTTGTTATATTGTCTATTAGATTTAGGGCAACTGAAGCAAAAAAACAAAGTAGTGTGAAGTATAGGCAATGACATCCTAAATAGTTGGTAAACATAGTGTTATGGTAACAGTAATGCAGCAGTAACTTAATATGAAATCACAAAATCAATTTACTGACCGGTATGAAGTGTTATGTTGAGAATGGAACAACATAACATAGCACACAATCTCTCATTTCACTTACAGAAGTGTTGCAGTAAAGTACATAATACAGTGTCACGATAACCTTTTCTCAAGTAGGTTTTCCTGTACTTCACTGATATCATTATCGCAAATTCGTGATATCATTGAAACTGACTCAGACATCAAATTGCAAGTGAAGATGTAGTTATAACAATGGCAAAAGCAGCAGAACTACTTCATATTTGCTTTTCTTCATTTTGAAAGGAGAAATATTGGACAGTGAAGTGTGGAGCAATCTCCGATCATAACAACAGGACTTGTTGTGTGAAATTATTATTGATATTGATTATTTAGGTAAGTGGAAAGTGTGACAAGATCCTGGCAGAGCTACTCAATTTCAAAACAGACCGCCGCTAGGAAAACTTGTACATGTCATTGTTTGGTTTCATGGCTGGAGGTGGTTTGCTAATGCATCAATTGTTTGGTCTTATATTTTTAGAAAGCCTTCATGTCTCCTCTGTGCTTTGATATCAATCTGATCTGGGTTTTGAAACGTCATCTTGGCAGTGGATTTGATTTTTTTATTTCACTTTTCTGTGTGAAATTCCTGGTTTTTTTTAAAATCTGGTTTCAGTTTAACAACAGTGCTTGTTGTCTTGACTCCCTTGTTTTGATGTGTAGACAATAAAATATATGTTAGCTGATAGGTATTATCTACCGATACTCTAAATTTCAAATTTCTCTTTATCTCAACACATTCAGTACAATTTGCAAGATCAGTTGTGACCCAGGTTGATAAACAGCACACTTTTAATTCAGTTGTGGGTGTTAATCTTTGGAAAACTATATTTCAGAATAGTTCTTACTGCTACGTCACAGTTAAAAAATTGAAAACACATATCTAACAAGAGCATGCCTTGTGTATGACATTGGCACCAGCATGTCATTGTTTGACATTTCATAACAGCATAGCACTAGATCAATGAAACTTGCAACAGTTATTGATTTTTTTTTATAAAAGTGCATAAACTTTTATCCCAGCACTTTCAATTCAGTGAACTTGTCTTGGAGCTACTTGGAATGTGCTAAGAGCTGGAGTTGTATGCATTAAAGAGACAGGGGTAGATATTTGCTTCACAGGCTGAGAAATCCACTGTCTTCTTTCAAAAGAACTGTAAACTGCATACATTTTCCTTCTGCTTGACCAGTTGTGGGAAAACACCATTGGAACGTCAAGCTTTTCACCCTCTGTACATCACCATTACTCGTGCAGTGTGATGTCGTAAAGCAAGAAAATCCAGAAGATGATTGGTGCAGATGCATGGGCAAACTAATCCGATTCGTCGCCTTCCACACGAAAGGGCGTATCCCGATTTTTGACGGTTTTGAGTTATCATCATCAGTACGTAGGGCTATCTCAGAACTATGTTCACACGAAACGATGTATCCCTAGCTCAAATAGTAACGAAGATATAGCATAAAATTCCTATGGGCTTAAGCTAACTATCAATATCATCGAATCAGACGTAAATCGCTCTCCTTAAAAATGTGAAAAACAGGGATACGCCCTTTCGTGTGGAAGGCGACGAATTGTTTGCTAGCCTGTCTGTCATTTTGATGCCATGCAGTGAGAGTAATGGTGGAGCACTCAAGAAAATTTCAACATTCCCTTGGTGGTTTCTCAGAAACTGTCAGGTGAAAGGAAACAAAAATTCACACTTTAAATTTTATGACAAAAATAATGTGGGCTTTTTTTCAGCTGTGAAACAAATAACTAGCCCTGTCCCTTTAAGTGAACATGTTTTAGGACTACCTGATATGTGCTATGAGCCCGATTTGTGCGTTAACACACACTGATCATGATTAATTTTTACATATGGCAAGGAGCAGCAATGTTGATATGCTGGTTAGATGAGGGTGGGGAAAGAGGATGGGAGGTGGGGAGGGTTTTGGTTTTGTTGAGGGTAAAGGGTGGGGGGCTGGGGGCAGGGTAGGACTGAAATGGTGAATGGGAAGAGAAATGAGATATTTAGTCAACTGAAATATGACAGAATTATGGACAGCTCTTAAAGGGATAGACAACCATTACATTGTAGATGATAGTGTATTACTGTGATGCATACTCCTGTTTTCTAATTTCGAACATTTTGCACATAAAATTGTGCACCAAAGTGCTACATACCATGGTGGACTATTTTCTGTGGTGGGTGTTGATCTCAGGAAAACTTTTATCTCAGAACACAGTTGTTACTTCACTACTGAATTGTATGGTGTGCAAAGCCTCAAACAAGCAACATTATAATACAACACAGTATCATTCAGATAAAATGTTGGAATGTTTTGTAACAATAACATTTAACGGCAGTCTTTGATCTATTGCTCACAGCATAAGGTTTAATGACAGGAGTGTGCATTTCATGCAGTTTTGCAAGAAATATCTTGATTTTCTTTCCATTGTATGCAGTTTACAGATTTACACAGATGTATATCAGATATCTGATTTTCTTTTAACAAATGCAGGCCATACAATTACTGATAAAATAATCGACAGCTCTGGATCATAGCTAGGTTCTCTGTGTCATAATGCCTAGTCTAGTGAAGTTTGTTTTTCATTCATTCATGGTTTACAAAACTATGTCTTTGTCACCTTTGTTTTATCAAAGATGTACCATCTTTATACAATACAGTCAGACCTTGCCTTATTACATGATGGTCACTTGTATGTTGTGCATGTGGCTTCTGAACATCATTGTATAATATGTTTCCAGAGTAATGTCAAAAAGATAATTTTATGTGTGTGTGTGTGTGTGTGTGAGAATCTAATTTTAGGAATTTTGCAGGTTGAACTTAACTTGCGAAAATTTCTCTTTTCTAAGGAATAGTCTGCTCAAAATTTTTAAAGGGCTTACCACTAGTAAATAACTTGCACTAGGGGTGGTAACCTGTGAGGGAACACACATGAATTCTTTTTTCCTTGGGTTGCTAACCCTAATTGTTTGGATGTTATGAGTTAAAGTTTTCTTTTTAATCAGTGCAAACAGGGTTGCCAATGGTGGCCACGTTATTTGGTTAGTGTCTCCAACTGGCCCCTTCGACAAGGGTTACCAACTTTTAAGTAAGAGGTGACCTCCTTAGTAAGGCAATGCAAAATGTTGTTCGGCCTTCAGCTTACTAGAAATGGTGCCTTGTCACTTTGCCTCCAGTGTCATGACATCACTGAAAGTGAGTAGAATTTTTGGAAGCAGAATAGGCAGCATATATCAGATACAGTTTTTTAGGAAATTGTCTGAAATGAAAGCAGCATGTAAGAAGTGGAAGAAGGAAAGAGATTTAGATAGAATATAGGATAGTATCCTCTTTTTTTTTTCGGTTCGTTTTATTTGTTTTGAACAGTGCGCAAACACAAGACTAGTCTATAACAAGACAGAGGGATCATGAAGCAAGCCGCGCGTTCTGTGAATTATTGACTCAGCAACCGAAAAGCTCAGGCTTTTTAAGCGAATCCAGTTGGCATTCCTGTTTTTTTTTTTAGATACAAACTTATTACACAGATTCTTGAAATGACCCATATCATAAACAATACATGTGCGCGATGTGTTTTGTCTTGCCAAGAAAGAAGAAACTAACTGCTGAATAAAGAGTAATTGATGAGAAATCTTAAAACACATTTCTCTTGTCTCTCCATTCACTTGTTTTGTCTCTGGTTTTTGTCACAATGTTTCTGTTGTAGGCCCTAAGGAGAGAAAGTAGCCCCTAAGGAAAAAACAAAATATAGGTACAGACAATCACCATCATGACATGCAAAACAGCAGTTCCGATTGATTTAGCACGACACTGAGTTATAAATTAATATACCACTTTGAGACTGACAAACAATCAAAGCTAAAGTGCTAACGTACAATTCCTGAAAATGTGTAGCAGTGACTAGTTACCTGACGATTTCAAGTCAAAGGAAAGGGAAAAAGTCGTGGTTGTTGAAATATGAACCTGGCACTAGATTCTGTGTTCCATGTGCCGTGAACAAAATTTATGCCATTAGACAAGCTATGGAGACTGATTCCCCGCTGTTTGCTAAACATTAACACTGCGGTCATTCTCTTGCCTCTATACACTGACTTGATTGCAATGAACATACTGTGTTATTATGCATGCACTCCCGGCCTTCCGTCTGCAAACCCTTTTAATTTTTAAGCGTTTATCTTTGGTAGCGGTCTGGAGGGGGGACGGTTGCAGCCATTTTTGACTGGGGGCGATTAAGCAATGGGGAAATATGAACGTAGTCTCTGAAATCTGAAAGCCCATCTCCTTGGCAGATGATCACCAACAACAGGTGGTCCCTAGATCAGGTTCAAAATTTATACGACCTGGCCTTTTCTTTAGTGTCTTTATCAAATCTGAACTGCTCAGTATTTTGCTATCCTGTCAAATGCTGCCCACAGGGACCGTTACTTTACTAGTCATCAATGCTCGGCGGAGCCGTGTCGACTTGTCGATGTTTACTTGTACCTGAACACTTCAACGCACTTAGTCCAGTCCATATCCGTCGTAGCTCTAGGGACACTGCTCTACGTCATCAGAAAATGATCCCACCAAGAGTCTAAAGATTTCTGTGATATGGGATGATACCGCATGTTGACAGTGAGTGTGACCCTGTGTGGAAATGAGGGCAAAAGTGTAGTACAAGATGGAAGTGGAGTAATGAGTTACAGAAGTTCAGGAGTTACAGAAGTTCAGGAGTTACAGAAGTTGGGGAGTTACAGAAGTTAGGGAGTTACAGAAGTTAAGAAGTTACAGAAGTTAAGGAGTTACAGAAGTTAGGGAGTTACAGAAGTTAGGAATGCACGGACACAAACGGATGCTCATAATGAGACCTCTCTCATGGAATATTCATGAGCACTTACGGTAACCAGCAAACATGGACAGAAACCGTTGCAGACGCTAACATAATGTGCTCATACAAAGTAGGATAAAGGGGAAAGTGCTCAAGAAGACAAATGTAGAGAGAAAATGGAAGAAGGAAAGAAAGTGATGTGGTGGGAATCGAATCCGCGACCTCTGCGTCGGCACCCATCTCCTTGTCGTCAGTTTGGAATCAGGTACACATCTATACACGACCTTGCCGTCACTCCTAAAAAAAAAGTGGCTTAGTGGCCGGGGTCTTTCATGAAGTCGAACAGAAGACTAGCAGTAATAGCGCTAGGCACGAGACTCACACATAAGAGCGTTTTTGCGTCTGCTCACTCTCCACTTCTGTTACTAAGTGCTCCGTTTCCACCATGTACTACATCTAGTCCTTTGTTGAAAAGTGACCACGTAAAAAGTCTCATATTATCTTTAATGGTACGAGATTTTGTCCTGAGTACTTGAGTACCAATTATTGTGTCAAGATGTGAGGTCGATACCGCTTCATCAATCATCAGTAGTGATGGAACGAAATGAGGTGGGTGGGAAGTGATCTGGGTAAGGAGAAAAACAAATATCGAATACAAACACATTAACTCAGTGCTCCGAATGAGTTCTATAATCCAGGGGCGTAGCGCGGGGGTCAAAACCAGGTAGGCAAATCTGCACATTGACCACGCAAATCATCGCACCGCTACCTTTTGGTCATCCTACATTTTCGTTGGGTAAAAGTGCGGAAGACAAACGAGGTATTATACGACTAATATTTGCTGCACCATCTATACCAAGAGCGCATGATAAAATCAGTAAAGTATCGTGACAACACCACAACAAAAACAACAACTAACTAAACCATAACAGCACTGTATTAACTGTTTTCACTTTATGTTTACTCACTGTAGATAAAACTGACACGTTTTTTATGTGGGTAAAAATATTATGGCGATGTCGTTGAAGGAATGGTTTTAATGATCAGCTTTACTTCCATCGCTAGGAAAATCGTATTTCATGTTCGTGTCTGGTTCATAGTTGAGCTTGTCTAGTCTATTTTATTTTTCTTCATGAGATTCTAAAAGAGAGCTTGCAGGCAACATTGGCTGCTTTCAAAACAACATTCACGTTTGTTAGGAGGTCCACTGAGTTCATCTTGCCAAAACACACGGTCTCAAATTATCTAGGGTCTAACTCTAGACTAAGATCTAGTCTAGACCTATGTTAGACGCACCGAGCAAGGTTGTCAGACTTTTTTTGCGAGCCGAAGCCAAATCGCATATGCAAACGCGCCAAAAATGAGCCAAACCATGTTCGGAATCAGGATTTTAATTAAACGATTTTTTCTACAAACTGCTTGTATATTGGATATACGTGGGTATTATAGTTATCAAAAATTGTTCTACATACACCAGAGCGACATCATAGGAACTGAGTGTCAAATGGGATCATTTTTTTTCCGTGTTCATCGGGCGATTATGACAGAAGCCTGATCATTTGACGCATTATTTGGAGAAATAGAAGTATTTTTTTATTTGAAAAATTAGTCAGTTTTAACCTGATTGTTTGAGCCAAAATTACAGTTAAAGAGCAAATAAAAAAGAGAATTATTAGTCAGTTTTGGCTCCAAAAGAGCCAAGTCTGGCAACCCTGGCACGGGATGATGTAAGCTTTAGCTAGTTAACACACACGACTTCCTTCAACTTCGGCCAATGGGAAAGGAGAGAGTCAGTCGTCTGACCTCGTTTGTCTTCCGTAGGCATTTTGATTTTTGCCTACTATAGGCATGGAAATTTTAACACTACTCGGGGATGCCTTTGGGGCTCAGTCTGGGTTCGAGTGATGATTTTTTGCAATACAGTAGAGGAGGAGCTGCCCACGAGTTACCCTGTGTAGTCAAATTTTCGAAATGACTACTGGGCTAGCCAAGCTGAACTGCATTTGGGGCTCAGTCGGGGTGCAGTCGCCTTTCTTTTGATATGGTACTAGAGTAGTACGGTAGAAGAGGCGCGGCTTTAGGGCTTGTGTTTTATAGTCAAATATGTGAAATGACTTTCTTATTTTGTTCAGTCTTCTAAGCTGAGAATTCATAAGGCTGATGAACGCAGGCCTTTCTTATTTCAATTATTTTCTGCTATCTATGTTTTTCCTTTTCAACATCTTGTGAGGCCTTCCTTTTTGAAGTGGTAGTCAATGACTATTTGACTACCATCACGCTACGCCACTGCTATAATCCATGGCAACGTTGCGCGTAAGTTACGAAGGACTTATTTGATACAGATGATAAAACAAGTCAGCTTTTCAGATATGAATAAAAGGAGGATAATAATGTTTGGGTGGTGATTACAATCGAAGGCAAACGCGACAGAAATTATGAAGTCCTTGACCAAGACGAATATTTATACAGCATTTCTAATAAGTTTGCATTGACGCAAGTGAGCAAAGAGGAGGGATACAGAAAATCGTCTTCAGCGTTTTTGTTTGATGGACTGATGGCTCTTAATGTATGTGTAATTGTATGCATCACTGTAACAACGAAAAATTTCCCCACGGGGATAAATAAAGTATCTTATCTTATCTTATCTTATCTTATCTTATCCCGGTTGAGATTTAGACCTAACATTCATATTTTTTTTGCGGGG
The DNA here is from genome assembly GCA_033807755.1 of Ellobium chinense. Classification (NCBI taxonomy): domain Eukaryota; kingdom Metazoa; phylum Mollusca; class Gastropoda; order Ellobiida; family Ellobiidae; genus Ellobium; species Ellobium chinense. Next base: position 387,155 of record JAWQUT010000530.1, on the reverse strand, counting down.
CTCTACTGAGTAGTAAGTGCTTAGGTTGTTTCCGCAGCTATGACTGATCCATCAAACAGAACCACCTTGAGCAGGATATAGATCTATCACTCGTTTATCTGCATAGATTGAGGGAAAGAGAAACAAAGAAAAAAACAAAACACACACACACACACACACACACACACACACACACACACACACACACACACACACACACACACGCACGCACGCACGCACGCACGCACACACACGCACGCACGCACACACACACACACACACACACACACAAAATCACTAGTAATGAGGTTGAATACTATGAAAATCCGAGAGAGTGATAGCTAGTTATAAGAACATCGGAGAACAGGAATAACATGGNTAACATGGGGGGGTGGGGGGGGAGGGTCATGGTCTTCGGCATAATACCGTATGCTGTGCACTCTCAGTTTTTATGCATGCATGGTCGTCCGGGCATCTCAAGCCATAATCCCAGCAATCATTACTTTCATTATCCACTTTCTCATTATCAGAGGAATATACAGTAATTGGCTGGTTTGGTCTGTTACATGGGGTTTTACTGGCTGATGCATCTTTTACTTTCGGAAGTGAGATTTGATGATGCAATCAGACTCCTATTTTGCGTAAACCGGAAGTGAGCTTTATTGATGTTGACCAGTTGAAATCGGTCTACTGACCAGACAGCTGAAAAAGTGAAACTTACTCCTCGGATGAAATGAAGTCCATCCTGTTTCAGCCTGCAATAGGATCCCAGAAACTCGAGAAACACCGGATAACTCAGAGGTGGTTTTCAAAAAAATGCTGTATGTGGTCTCTGAATACTTTTGAAATAAATGGAAATAATATGAAATAGGGTTTTCATGAACATAATGCATTGCACTCACTCACTCACTCACTCACTCACTCACTCACTCACTCACTCACTCACTCACTCCCTTCCTCACTCACTTACTCACTCACTCACTCACTCACTCACTCACTCACTCACTCACTCACTCACTCACTCATGCGCCTAGTATTGTCGTGTGGATGAAGTACCCCGACAAGTACTCGAAGACATGAAAGTATGAAGTATTGAATAAAGCACAGTGTTGTATCTAACGGGCAATATGAATACCAATGAAGTATTGAATAAAGCACAGTGTTGTATCTAACGGGCAATATGAATACCAATGACTAACAGCTTTCAGACAATGAAGAGTAACATCAACCCAATACACGCTCTTCAACTGCTGTGATGTTCTGTCTCGACCCCCATAAGACCAATTTCTCTTTCAGATATAAGGACTACCCATCATCTCTTAAATATGGGCCGATGCCAGGGAATTCGAGTTGCTGGGGTCAACCTGTATCTATACAATACGACTTTTTACTCAACCGGTAGGAACTTAATTTACAATATTATAAATTAATGTTGAATATCTTATTCTTAATACAAACATTATACAGACCAATACAAATCTTACATGTAAATACATAATATTACAACTGAAATACATAACAGAGTCATTGCTGGTCTTCAGCTGAGCAACGTCCTGCCCCCCCCCCCCCCCCCCCCCCCCCCCCCCCCCNCCGGCTCTAAAGCTAGGTTGGTCTACTTATTTACACTTGAGGCGAGTGAGGAAATGGAAGTGAAGTATCTTTCCCAAGGACACTACAGCATTTACCGCCCGGTCTGAGAGTCAAACACACAAACCTTGGACTTGATAGTCTTCAGTTTCTGAGTACAACTCACAAACCAAACGACTTCGCCGCCTCCCGTACAATACAATACAACTTGTATGAGATACACTCTATAATCCTGTGTCTACTCACGATTGATTTGTGTACACCTGGGTAATTTCTCCGTAAATAATGCATACTTTTAATTATATTTGTTGTCCTAAACAGAAAACACCCTCATCTTCAAACAAAAGATTTATTTATGAGTTACAGTTCATCTTGGACATACATATACTGGGAGACCTGCAAAAGTTTAGACATGTGTGCAAAGGCACTGGTCGTAGCATTGTAAACCTACATTATCCAGAAATGGTCCCAGTCCAGACCGAATGTTACCCAGCAGGTACACACACACACAAAATCGTGACGTTTATTTTACCGTGTAGGAAATTGATTCACAGTTTCATACAATGTTATCCATCTCATTTCATAATACAAGTACATAAAACAAAAACATATCATGTAAATCATAATAATGATCCCTCCCCTTCTCTACTCCTTCAACATCTTTCCGCACAAAAAAATAAATCAAACAAAATAGGCAGTTATCCCAGCGTCCATTCTCCACTTATTGTAAGCACACTTTTCCAGATCATGTATTATTCACACGGAACAGCATCAAATGCATTATTTTAAATCAATACTTTTGAATTTAGATGAAAGTATCTGATGACGAGCCGCTTATGAGTACAGAATGGAGTTTCGAGTGGATCTCTGAATCAACAACAAAATGATGTGATATTAACGTCAAGGGCGGCAACGATTTTAGGGGGGTTTGAGCGTGTGGGATTGCAACAAAATGAAATCGCTATCAGTCCCTACGCGAGCCAGCATGGCTGCGATCAATGCGGAAGAGACAGGTAATAATTCACTGACTTGCACGTTGCTATACCTATATCTTTGCCTCAATCGTACCACCTTTGATTCTTGCCACAACCTCCTCCGACACAAGACCGCTAAGACGTTCTACTAACATATTTGAAACTGCATACGGTTGCCACCATGTAACCGAGCTTGCTCTTCCAGTAATCCAGAGGACGTCATATTTCTAACAAATCCCTAATTGGCGTGCAACCTTCCTCACTGTAACTGGAGCGCATCAACACAAAAACATACCCCTGATACCTCCTTCGCTGAAAAAGGAGTTTGGCTTGTCGTTTCGTCAAATTGCGGGGACCAAGAACGCAGCCCGGATAGTATAATTATTTTATTGCTGTTGTTATTGTTGCTGCTGTTGTTGTTGTTGATGTTGTTGTTGTTGTTGTAAGAGAGATGACAAGTGGAGTTGAGAGTGACAGCATCTGGTGGTTTATATATTGTGTGTGCCGTGCATGTTAAGTTAAATATATATTCACAATCTTTGTATTGCTCATATGTTTATTGTACGAAACATGAGCTTAATAAAGTTATTGTTATTGTTATTGTTATTGTTATTGACAATCTTAAGTCTAAACTGAATCACTGTAGCCTCTCGTTACCCTCATATAAAGGCACTAGACCACTAAACTTAACGGAACCCTTCATAAAACATGTCCACGTCGGTGCGAACATTCTATTAACGTATAACAAATATTTACAGGCCTGGCTGAAAATCGGATTAGCCTCGCATGTCGATTCAAATAAACTTGGCAAAACCAACGAACCTAACCAGGTTAATTGCAATTCTCGCAGTTTCACAAAACAAAGCATCGGAGCCAGGGTTAAAAGTTTACAGTCAATCAAGGCAAACCCCGGCCTTTGTCTTAAGATGAAAGTGAAAATGGGTCATTCTCATTCCTCACGTCTGTGTCTTGAACATGTAAAGGGTCGCATGGCTCCCAGCAAAGTTTTGAAATCTCATTAAATTGTGCTGTATTTCTGAGTGGTTCCAGGTAAAATATCGTCGGTCTTCGCATGGCACCGGTCGGCTGACTATAGGCCTACGTCATAATAGAAATGAAACATGACCGGTCCTATGCGAAGACCGACCTAATGTCACATTTTTTTTTCATTTACCGGACTTCGGTTAATTCATAGTGTTGTTTGAGGTTAAATAATAATAAAAAAAAAAACGTGTGAAGTGGGCACATCGCGCTTCCTTTTGTATAATAGCCACAGCCAGCGCACGAGCAATGGGACAAGGAAATGAACAGGGAGACTGTTTTGGTCTATACCCTTCAGGGGAGCAGGCTACGATCGTAAAAATGCCTCCCCTTTTCTTTCTCTCTCTCCCTCTCTCTCTCTCTCTCTCTCTCTCTCTCNCTCTCTCTCTCTCTCTCTCTCTCTCTCTCTCTCATGTTCTACTATTAAGTACAGTGAAGCCTCGATAATAAGCGTGGTCTTGGTGCTTGAACAAGGTATACTCATTTTTTGAGGTATATATTTTAACAAAGTCCACCTGAATAACGAAATTTTAATGATAGTGTAATAATGGACCCAGCATGTGAAATTTATACGTAATAACAAGGTACATTTATTAACTGAGTACTGTACTTAATATCGAGTNCCAGAGGGTGCTGAGTGAACTTATATCTCTGAAAGTCAGCACCGAGACCTACATTTAATGAACCCACCACTATATCTTTTGTTGGTGGTGCCGCCCATGCTTTGGACAGGAAAAAGCTTGCGGAAGAAAAATAATGTTGTTAAGAGTAGATCTGGACGGAGACAGATCAAAACATCAAAGCAGGCTAGTAGTCTCTCGGGGTAGCGTCGTCCTGTAAAGGCTTTGAAGTTGACAGTGTTCTGTCATGGATCCAAGCAGATGGAGATTGTGGTTTTGTCTTCTACTTGGTAAAAGACTCACTCACTCACTCACTCACTCACTCACTCACTCACTCACTCACTCACTCACTCACTCACTCACTCGTTAGACCTAGCACTGCTGTTGTGTGCCCGGCTTTTTGCTTGTCCAAGACATCGTTTTCTCATGTGCTCTCTCTCTCTCTCTCTCTCTCTCTCTCTCTCTCTCTCTCTCTCTCTGCCTCTCTCTCTCTGTCTCTGTTCTACACAAAATACGTTCTAGGAATTGTGCAATGTGTCACGTGAAACATACTACAGTATTATTATCATCTATATTAATAAAACGCTTCAGCCAAATTTGTGTCACAGATTTCTTGAGAACTACGTAACGTAAAAACATGCGGTTTTCACCTAAATTCGTAGAAAAATACACAAAAGGTAAACATACACATCAGTCCTCTTTATTTTTTTTACCCTCTTTAAAAAAAAAAGAATGTGTATAGCAACGAAATACAATTTCCGATAGATCTTTTCAATCCGCCCGATTCGCCAATCGTCCAACTTTTTCACGGAGTCTAATGAATTCGTCTACGATGCCTTTCGGTGCGTTAGGTATTCTTTCGCCGCTGGTGCGTTGCCTGCCTGCCCATTTGTAAAATGGGGTCTTTGTCTTGTATATCATATTTTATTCTTCCATGACCTCTTGTCATCTTTCCTTCCAAGTGACCACCACATTTAGCCGCGGGTTCTCCCAGACGACAGAAGAACCATGTGAACTTGGTACGTACAAGACTGACCTCTATAGCTGCAGAGTGTTTTACCAGTGTGACGTCACTCTTACATGGGTTCAGAAAGAATGCGCACCGAACACCCGATACGATGCGCAGGGTCAGTGTGTTTTGGAGCAGCCCGGAGACTGTGGTGAGTTGAAACGCACTGTTCAGGACACAACTTTACACTTTTCAAACTCTATGAGCTTCAGAGTCAGCAGTATTGAAATACGAATTTGGGTAACATTAAGAAAATATATATATTATGAGAACTTGCACATAAAAGACGGGAACACATAACATCGTAATAGACTAATTACATTAGAGAGCTAGCGCATTAACGAAGGGATCTCCTACCATCGTAAGAATTACATTTCTGCATGATGCACCCTCTATAACATGGAGAGTTAATATAATTCTTAAGAAGGTAAGAGAATCCATCGTAATTGCTCAAGCTCTCAATTATCTAGAAATGAATGTGGTAAGATTCATTTCTCATTGATCAATACTTTTGTTATTAGACTACCTCAGAAACCAAAAAAANTCTCCTACCATCGTAAGAATTACATTTCTGCATGATGTGCACCCTCTATAACATGGAAAGTTAATATAATTCTTAAGAAGGTAAGAGAATCCATCGTAATTGCTCAAGCTCTCAATTACCTATAAATGAATGTTGTATGTTTCATTCCTCATTGATCAATACTTTTGTTAGACTACCTCAGAAACCAAAAAAAAAAAAAACCCAAACAAAAAAAAAAAAAACCCAAAAAACAACAACAACAAATGACGAGGAGAGGCCAATGTCTCAGAAACCTGGCTGGCATGCTACTGAAATTTGCATCATCGACGGCAGCTAATATGTGTCAAGTGTTTGTCGCATTAAGATTTGAATCAGCACTGTCATTAAAATTTATAGGTTTTTTTCCCTTTGGCATTCTTTTGGTGGGCTGGGGATGGGAGGGAAGAGGAGGGGGTCACATTATACCCTGACAAAGGTATGTTTTAATGCATGTACAGTGGAACTGTCTGTAGTGCCAAGAATGTGGGAAACACTCTACAGTTCGACGCATAGATCTGGAACAGATGAATGCAGGAATGCAATAGTTCGAATTCCCAGAAAGAACAAATTCCAATCTAAACTCTATATTCCAAGTATTTGCATAATATATTCATATTTAACGTCATTTAGATCTGGAACATACGAATGCAGGAATGCAATAGTTCGATTTCCCAGAAAGAACAAATTCCAATCTAACCTCTATATTCCAAGTATTTGCATAATATATTCATATTTAACGTCAGGTGCAGCGCATAATAGAACGATGTCTGTAATGCTTTTCTGTTCTTACGCTTTCCACATTATGTTAAAAACTGCTGCCTGTGCTTTTAAGGTCTGCTGAGTCTGTCGTCTGTGTCTGGAATAAGAGCTAACTTTTTTTTTTGTATTTTTTTTTCTTTGAAATGCGAGTAATCGGATGGATAATGTAAGAAAAAAATCTTTTAAGCCTACTCCCGTTCGTCAAAAGCAACGCTCTAAAACAGTATGACTCATTATGAGAGCCGGAGTTAGCCTCCATATTAAGTACTCCCTTAGAGTAAAGAGTATATTGTGTTTGTATATGGATTTAATATGCATGGATTCATTATATTTATCTATCCATATTTATCTATATATATCTATGTTATTTATATATATAAATAACATACATGTTATATCATCGGTCTTCTCATAGGACTGGCCGGCTAACTATACGTCATATATACAGTATTAACGTGGGCAGTCCTTTTGCGAAGACTGATGATATATTTCATTCGCTTAAGGTATTCTAAATAGCAACGTATTACTCTATGAATTGCACTGCACTTCATTACGAAGGAATGTAAATATTTTGTTAGCTCCCTTATACAATAGTTCATCATAAAGAATAGTCTGGTCTCCAGCCGTTTTTGAGGAGAAAAAAAAGTAGAAATACAAATTACAGCCTTGCTTTTCTATATTCTCGACATTTTCATAGAATATTGATAGTTGCTAATGTCACTCTCGAGCTGCATGTCAGGTGTCACTATTCTGTGCCAGTTTCTCGACTGGAATTTGGAAAACGTCGGTTGTTATTAATTGCTTAGTTTCAGGTTGTCATTACAGTTGCTTTTATTGTTGCTTCTTCGTTTCTTCGCTATTTATTATATATGTGTGGATGATTCTGTGTCAATGAATGTATCAGGGTATATATGAATACGTGTGTGAAAGAGGTATTCTTGTAGAGCAATGGCTGTGACTCAAATCAAGTGAAAATGGATCGGAGCGGCTGAGGGCTAAGTGCATCATAGTGCGTCATGTCGTTCTTTAAAAAAATATATTTCTATGTGTTCTCTAAGATTTATGGATTGTATGTATGGAAATAGCCAGAAAGGCCCACAAATAAACAAATCTTTCTTCTGCTTTATCTCCACCTCCCAGATTCTACCACATCAACCTCACCCCCATCACCATCATCGCCATTCCCGTCAACAACGGCAGCCGGCGCACGTCAGACTGATGAAACTACGGACGGCTCAACTGCAGTGTCCTCAGATGTCGGTTTGAGTGACACAACACTGTCAGCTCCGTCTTCCAGTTTCTCATGTCAGTATTGTTTTAATAACCTTCCTCTTTCTTTCCTCCCTTTTCTTTCCTTCTCTAACCCTACAACTACAAAGTTCAAGTTTAAGAGATTTTTATTAGGCACTTAGCTAAACAATTCAGTTCACACTTTGACAAACTTATTCATCACAAAAGAATATCTGCAGGAAAAACACACAAGTATCTTACATGACAAAAAAAATGAAAAAAAACAACAACAAAAAACCCACCAAAACTGCTTAGCGAAAGAGAGGAAGAAAACAATGATTGTCTGTATAATTTTCCATATACATATAATACCAGAAAAGACAGGAACATTTCAAATAGTACAGTACACATGAATCTGAAAGAGCACAATGGTTTTTCACAATCCTTTTCATTTACATTCAATAACCAATATTATTTTTTTAAATTGGTATCTTTCACCCACGGCGACTCGTCAATAAGTGCAGCCCGTGCAGTGGCGGATAAAATTTAGCTCATGATATAAGAAAGTAAAACTGATTTCCAAGAATACAGAGACCAAGCAAAACGAGAGACCCCTTTTGCTCAAGGCAATTCTTTTGATTTTTACCTTTGCTGAAGTCTTTCTCTTTCTTAATACAGCCATGTAACTTAATTATAACTATTTAGAGCGAAAGCACCGGTTCTGACACAGTCAAATTTAGGCTTATATATCGTCACCCATCTGACGAAGGGGCGTATGCGACATAATGGGTGTTTTGAGCTGAGACTACTTTCCGAAAGCGGAAAGCGAGGTCTATGTGCATATGAAGAAGAATTTCGATAGCAGTATTAGTTTCGAAGATATTAACCAGTTACTGATTGGGTGTATGTTATTAATTCTACATCTCACTGAGATTTTAAAACCCTCTCCTGAAAACCTAGCAAATGTTGCATACGCCCCTTCGTGTGATGGACGACGATATACATAGCAGTTATCTGAAGAAACACCGAGTGTGGGAAGAAGGGTCAAGAACCGCCCCTGCAGTTTTTCACCAACATATTATGTCATCATATTTTCCTTTTTTCTCGTCCAGTTATTGCAGCTGGGTCGCTTACTTCAACAAATGAACCACCGTTGACGACGACTGAAACAGCTGCGTCAACAGAAGTAGCATACGATCTTACAGATGAAACAGTATCCACGTCAACTGAAGGACACGGGATAACAAACCAGACATACAGCTCTCCGAACAGCACAATTGTTCCAGCTAATAAAACAAATTTATTGCCAGACGTAACATACTGGACAGCGAACGAAACATATGAGTCTACAAATGCCTCAGAAACTTATACTTATGTCAAAAACGCCTCATCAAATGAAATAGCTTCATCAACAACCGAAACATATTATACCTACACAAATAATACATACGTCTCTATAAATGACACTGCTCTAACAACAAACTACACAACCTATATTTGGTCAAGTGCGCAGAATGACGCAACAACGGAGACACCCAACACTAGTTCCGATCCCGAAGCCCATGTTGTAAACATCTCAACACTTGAAATGAGCACTATACCCACAGGATCGCAAGCAGCTACAACTGATGACAGATTTGCAACAGAGGCAAAGACAACGACTGTGTCTATCACGTCTAGTTCTCTCAGTAATGTTGATGGACAATCGTTACCTTCACTCTCAGGGTTTTGGTATTTCTTTCCCATACCGAACATAAAGTCTACCTCATCAGATCATACTGACGACTACAGCATCAGCTTTTCCACCGTGAGTTCTTCCGTGGTGCACGTTACCTTCTTGATACGAACTTCAACAGGAACTGAAGAGCGGAGTCAGAATTTCCAGATCTCCCGAGGTGCACCATACGTGATGAGGTATCCAGCGGAACGGGAAACAGCCACAGACGCGTCGGGGATGTACTCCAAAATTGCTGACGTCAAATCTGACGCTGCGATAGACATCCTACTCATTCAACATGACAATTCGATGACGTCATTTTCATCAACACACGTCCTGCCTGCACGATCCGGTGGCACAAAATTTATCATTGTAACACCGCCTCCTCCGTCTACGTCAGAGGTATCCTCTTTCATATCTTACGTCGTCATTATCTCTCTATTCGACTACACTACCATCTCGCTTACATTCCCAGAGGGAAGAACGCCGGAAATCGAGTTCAACATTGGCGGAACATATACGATACCGCCTCGAGATTTCTCAGTCAGTATGAACCACCTTCAGAGTTACCAGCTGGTGACTAAAGCTGACCTGACGGGAACATTTTTGGAATCAAACAGGATGGTTTTGGTATATACCGGCACAAAGCAAGTAAGTGAAGCCGTATATGAATCATTTTTCACGTGTGTGGTGTATGTTGGCACAGTTGGCATAAGATGATGTCCACTGGCCAAGGGGGATTCAGTGGAGAAAGGCGCTGGAGGGGAACAATATTGGTTGAGACACTCTCACCGTGTCGATATCGGCTCGTCGTGGTGTACCTGAAGATAAAATAAAATAAAATAAAAAATGACTTATTTAACCTGTAGCGAGATTGGTTTACAATGTCATACATTGTTATATATAATACAAACACATAAAACAGTATAAATTATAAATGTAATATACATATAGAATACATAATAATATTACAATTGAAAATATAGCAAAGTCATTACTGGTCGCTTGCGATGCAACGCTCTGCCCTTC
>JAWQUT010000530.1:332515-376285 GCA_033807755.1 Ellobium chinense | reverse complement strand
TTTTTTTTTTTTTTTTTGTTCAGAAGCGGTGCACCTCATGTCTTTAACTTTATAAAAACATGGATTTTCCCACATCCCAACAGCCTGTTCCACTTTTTTTTTCATAAATTCGCGTTCATGCGCATGACGTCATTACGCACTATGATGTCTGCAGCTAAGTTGGCATGAGGAGGCTAAACTTCTCAAATCTGGCTTTCTTTTGTCCTAAAGAAAGGGCTGGAGGCAAGAAAAACCGTTAGTATTTTTGTTTTTTATTTTTTGCCCTCGTCCCTTCCCGTCACCCAGCTTAACCAATATCTTTCCTTGAAATTAAGCGTTTGAACACGTTATTATCAAAATTTTACAATATAGCCACGAATAGTCGATTAGACTAACTGTCTCTCACACTACCGATACATTTTAGATAGTTCAAGATAGATTCACATCAGCGACAGCTGGAACATTTGAACAGCTCCTGCCAGTGTCTCTATCGTCACTCTCCTACGTCACATTTCCATCAATGGGATCCTCTGAGGATGTGTATCGAGTGACAGCTATTTTTGATGGCACGAATATCCAGGTTTGTATCACTGTCGTCAATGAAAGAAGTGGTTGATATGGTGTATTTATTATCTGGAAGAGGACATACTGCTTTTTGTGATGGTGGATGTGGCACCGTTACTGTATAGCAATGTTAACAAGATAATAATAATAATAATAATAATAATGCTGTTTATAAGTCTTGTAGTCAGGCTGATGCCGGCTCACGCGACTTCACACTAGTATTACTATTATTACCCCAGTAAGCCAGGTCAGTCTAGAACTTTCTCAACTCCCTGGGGAGTATACAATGCCGCTGCCATTTACAGGCGCTTATCACCAGCATTCTGACAGTATCTTTTACTGCCTACAACCAGCTACCCATTTTACGGACGGATAGGCTGAGAAAATTATAAATGAAATTTTTTCCCAAGGCACCTACAACATAACTGTGGTAGGGAATCGAACCCACTACCTTTAGATCTCGAGCCAAATTCCACAACTATTCGGTCACACTGCTATACAGATGAGGGCGGAAGGGCTTTAGGATTAGAATCCAAAAGCAGAGAAAACCGGGACACTTCAGTATGGGCACCAAGATAAAAGTACTCGCTATTGCGTGAATGAAATCTTGATGTACTGATTGTATAGACCCGTAGATCACTGCCAGTTATTATGCATGCATGGTCATCCAGGCATTGCAAAACCAGAACTCCAGGGATCTTTACTTCCGCTTTCCACATGACCATTGTCAGAGGAATATGATTGGCTGAGATGGTCTCTTACATTGGCTTTTACTTGCTGTTAAATGCATTACTTTTGGAAGCGATACTTGATGACGCAATCACACCTTAGAATGTATGGTCATCCAGGCATCCCAAACCACAACTCTAGCAATCATTACTTCCGCTTTCCACTTTTCCTTTGTCAGGGGAATATGACTGGCTGATATATTCTGTGAGATTGGCTCTTGTTGGCTGATGTGAGATCAGCGGGATATTTTGGAAGCGAGATTTGATGATGAAAGCACATTAAAATTTTGCTTAAACCGGAAGTGAGCTTGATTGGAATTGACTAATTAAACAGGCAGTGTTCAGAATTAATTTGACAGAGCCGGTAAAGTTTCAGCAAGGTTCAGAACGGACAGTTACAATTACAAATTCATTCTCTTGTTTCATATCTCCTTCCCAGGTACCGGAAGTGTCAAAGAACGGCACCACTTCCGGAAAATGCTTCCTCCCGTCTGCTGGTGACACGGTTCAGTTTACTCTGGCAATGGATTCCTTTTATCTCCTGCAAGCAGACAACCCCGTCATCGTGTCAAGATCTACACAACCGGCTGAAACTGAGAGCACCCACGGCTCCAGTCACACTGAGTCTGTTTCCTGCGGTGCTTATCTTTTACCCGACGATAGTTGGAGGAAAACTGTTTCTTTCTATGTGCCCGCGTGGCAGACAGACGCGGACAATCCACCAATTCAAGATATTTACCTGTATGTTGTCATGGCTGGCACTTCCACACTAACTTTCCAGCTGGACGGTAACTTGATGACTAGTGTTGTGTGGACCCCAGTTGCAGCGGGCTCACTGTCGACTGACCTCTCCGCGGGCTCTATAGCGGTTTCTGCCGGCCCGCACTGGGCGATGGTGGATCAGACATCGACTGGATTTGCAGCGTATCTCGTTGTGGTTGGCCGAGATGTCAAGATGTGTTTGTCGCTTGGTGGGTTAACAAAAATCAGCTTGGTGAGTTTTAAGCATGTATGTTCTATCAACATTAAATTACTTAAACCTGTGGTTCCACTAGAACATCAGCACTGTCAAGATCATCATCATCATCATCGTCATCATCACCACATGAGAGTTTTAAAATTAAGAATCTCAGAACAGACGTAATAATTTGTGTTTTCAGAGATAAATATTATAAAAAGATAATATTGCAAATTTCCGACCTGAAAAGGTCTTCTTCGGGCATATTATTTTAAGTTATTATCACCATCATCATCATTTGAAACTCAGATTAAAAAAAAAAGTTCTGTCCAAATCAGCGAAGGATAAAGAAATATACTTTAAGTTTTAAAATTTAAAATGCACTGATATAATGATAAAAAATAAATTAAAAAATGATCCTTCATCAGGTTAAATACAAAATAAAATGTCATCATCATCATCATCAACAATAACACAACAAAAACAACAACAACAACAACGACAACAGCAACAGCAACTGTATATANGACAGACAGACAGAGACACAGATATATAGGCAGGCAGGCAGACAGACAGGCAGGCAGACAGACAGTCAAACAGATGATAGATAGATAGATATAGATAGATAGATAGATAGATAGATAGATAGATAGATAGATAGATAGATAGATAGATACATAGATACATAGATACATAGATAGATAGATACATACATACATAGATAGATAGAGAGAGAGATAGAGAGATAGACAGATAGATAGATAGATAGAGAGATAGATGGAACGATGTGTCGGGTGATACCTTTTTAGATAATCTTGCGATTTACGACAGATACGCTGTGTGCTGTGCACAAATGATTTAGTTCTGGAGAAAGGGCTGTAGATCACTAACATAGACAAGTGAGAAAGAAAGAGAGAGAGAGAGAAAGAGAGAGAGAGAGAGAGAAAGAGAGAGAAAGAAAGAGAAAGAGAGAGAAAGAGAGAGAGAGAGGTGAGGGAAAAGATTGTGTCAAGTGATAACTTTTTAGATAAGGTCGGCTTTTCATGACGTATGTACCGGGTAGTATGTGCAGCGATCGAACGTTTTGGTTCTGGCGAAAGGGAGGTAAACCACTACTGTAGACTAAAGGAAGCTGTAAGCCTTTCGTATTTCCCTAACTGCTTATTTTATACTGCCTACCTCTCCCATATCTCTTAAAATCCCCCCCCCCCCCCCCCCCCCCCCCCCCCCCCCNATCGACCACCGATTCAGTCCGTCTTATTCGGAAGGAGTAAATACAGTAGAACCTCAAAAATAAAGTATAGAAGTAAAATATACTTATTAATGAGATATACTTAAGACTGAGGTGTATGTGAATAATGAAATGGCAGATTAATAATGCATCTGGACATCTGAAAATTATATTTTAATAATGAGAAATACCTATAAAATGAATAATTGATATCGAAGCTCCACTATTTGAGCTTATGCCATTTAGACACGAGCTAATAACAGTATGAAAATTATTTTGTAAACTAACATAATTACATCTTTTGTAATGGCTCTTGGCAGGACGCAGTCTTAGTTAATCCAGATTGGTCTTCAAAAGGAACGCAACAAATCATATTCGGCTTTGACAGTATTCAGTCAACTACCGAGATGGAATCAACATTTGGCACGGACTTTACCACTGAGTCCACTTCCCAAAGCGATGCGCCAACAAAAACTATCCAAAGAAGCACCATTAGAGGCAGATCAATATACCCAGAGGAAACGACATCTTACTCCGAAGTGTCCACTCCAGAAAGCACATCTTTCACCGAAGTGTCCAGATCAGAAAGCACATCTTACTCCGAAGTGTCCACTCCAGAAAGCACATCTTACTCCGAAGTGTCCACTCCAGAAAGCACATCTTTCACAGAAGAGCCCAGTATAAGCACCTCGGTGAGTTTTGACAACCTCACTGAAAACACACCATTTGCCGAAGAATCCACTAAAGACGGATCTCATAGTGAAAACTCCACGGACGAAATCACATACTCCACTCAAGATTTCATGGTAACAACATCTCTCGATGGAGGGCACACCGAAAACGCATCTGTTCCTGAAAACACCGAAAACGTAACCAGTCCCAAAGACTCGATCACAGTTTCAGTGTCGAGAACGACTGACGAGATGGACAGTGTTTCGACGGGAAGTCCATCAGAAGACACCACTGTAAATATGACAGATCGATTCTGTCTTGGGTACTCGGGAGAATGGAATCTCACGGAGCTGGAAATCCAAGAACTGCTTTACGCCATTGAGCAATACTTGCATGTCGATCCTAGATCCACAGCCGCGTACAAACGAACACTAACAAGCGCGACAGACGATAGGACATCGAGTACTAGTATCGGGGTCCTGGGAATCGCTTTCTGTATCGCGGTCTTGTTTTGTATCGCCCTCACCGACATCACGAAATGGTTTTCATGTAAACGGCGTGACCACAGAGAGGAAAATTCTACATCAGAACATTCATAACTGTCAAGTGTGGGGCGGCGCCACTTGTTGGCAAAGCCATCAGTGATGCTACAGTCGAATTGCAACAATGACTTAAATGTCTCAGATACAGCTGATTCCGTTTAACTGAAATCCGGATAATCCCAATTTCCTTTTAATGGGAACATTTCCCACATAGCAAAATCCTATATATCGTACATCTCAACAGAAGTAACTGGATAATCCGACTCCTTTTAATCTCAACCTTCTCCATGCTCCCGAAAATTGTGATTAAGCGAAGTTGACTGCATATCACTTTAACAGCTTTTCTGAAGTCAGGATGGCTCTACCAGCAGACATTGGAGACTCCGAATCTGGAACTGACTGTCAGTGGAACATTGTATTAAGGACTTCAAATCTGCTTAAGCCTAATTCCTGGGAAGCATGGAAAGAGTTGTATTTGAAAGGAGTTGCGATTATTCAGGTACATTTACAGTCGAGTGCGTTTAATCATAATCAGGATAATTGCAACTTCCGCATTACAAAATGCTTTAAGTCTATATAATAGTCAAAGCACAATCACCACTCCCTAAAATCGCAACTTTTTCTAAACGGTACTCCAAAGGAAGTGCGATTTAGCGGAGATGACTGTATATAGAAGCATATTATTTTTCTGTGAAAAAAATGTTGTTATTAAGAGGAAGTTGTGAATTTTGGGAATGCAATTAAACGAAACTCTCTGTACAAACTAGCCACGCCGTGTGACAGTGCGCCACGTGTTAACCCCATAATATTATATCATTATATCAGCCGCGTTCTTCAACTCAAGGCACCAAACATTTTTAAAAATCAGTATTCCAGAAATTTTCCTTAAGACCGCAGGTGAAAAATCATTCTTATATTCCACATTTTGGAGTTTTATCCACTACATCTCACAACAGAGACGAACGAGCTCGGCACATTCAAACGTCAGTTGGAGACACATCTGTTGAGAGTTTAACCCTCTAGTGCCCATTGGTCCTTAATTGGCAACCTAACTTCAATGGTCCAGGATGGAGCAGAACTGATGATGAACTGATACTTGTAATTCAGTGCTCGGAGGTCCAAATCTGACCCAAAAATTTTCACCTCTTAAATATTGAAATTGTTCAAAATCAATGTTTTGTATGTATTTTGAGTGGCATTTGAGGTGTGTATGTGACTTTTCTACCAGTATTTCTATGCCTGGGCACTAGAGGGTTAAAATTGCCATCGAGGTATAATACATCTACACTTTGTGTCTTTAAATGTATGGGCCTGTGCTAAAAATATACATATATTTTTGCTGTGAATTGTTCAAGGCTTTGCAGGGTTGATCGATATACCGATTTATTTATCTCATTATTGTTATCATATATATTCTGATTTGCCTCTTCGGACCATAAACTATTATCTCTTTGGCTCATGATTTTTTTTTTCTAAATTATTAAATCGTCTGCTATAGTAAAGACTTCTGTAACAGTTTACAGCTTTCAGTAAACTTGTAGAATATGTTGCTTAGAAGATAAGGTCATCTTTGGGTTTCAGAATTATAGAAATTAAATGAGAAGAAAGAAAAAGTTGAAATCTTTTATGAGCAGCTATTATCCTGCCCTTGCTAGCACCAACACGGTTAAAACATTGCAAACTTTATTCCATTTTACAAAATTTAAGAATAGTGCACAAAATATACAGAGTCGTCCATATAAAGGTTTGACCCATTTTGCACAATCATTCAAAGAGCAGATTTGTAATATTCTCCTCTAAGAATTCTGAAAATGAAATATTATTATCATTGTTCAATTTCATGAGGAGGATGCGCCATTACAAAAGTCCCATTTTTGTACTCGCTTTTCTCTTAAGAGAATGTCAACTTTATAACATCAGGATTTTATTGACCCGTGCTAGAACTGTTGTTCACAGTATCAGTGGCTTGCATACACAAATATATACTTATANTAACAAGTTTAACAAGTTTATTGCGAATAAGCCCAGACCACAGCCGTGGCACATGGGCAAAATACAATATGCAACGGGACAGCACATGACATTTTAAGCACTACAGCTACTAACATCACACATGTTCACAATGCATTGTTACAGTCACGTGCATTCACAACGTTCTCATACATTTCACATTTAACAATAATATGTAACACTCACTTTATCCTGCGCTTGCTAGCACCATCACGGTTAAAACATTGCAAACTTTATTCCACTTTACAAAATTGAGGAATAGTGCACAAAATCAACAGGGTCATCCACAAAAAGGTTTGACTCATTTTGTACATTCATTCAAAGAACAGATTTGTAATATTCTCCTCTAAGAATTCTGAAAATGAAATATTATTATCATTGTCCAATTTCATGAGGAGGATGCGCCATTACAAAACATCAGTTTAAGTGAGACTCCCGTTTTTGTACTCACTTTTTCAGCCGGTTACTAGAATGTTATAACTTCAGGATTTTATTGACCCGTGCTAGAACTGTTGTTCACAGTATCAGTGGCTTGCATACACTAATATATATTTATAATTGTCTGTTTTAGTTTGTAAATCTATTTCACGATATTAATATTCGTGGATGTTGAAATATACTTCATGTTTATGATATGAAGTTAATGACAATGATAATGTCAGTGACAATCAGCATAATGAGGTATTTTCAGACGGGTCAGTTACACCTCGTGATCTAGGCATTGCTAGGATATTTTGATTTAATGACGAGTAATCATACATGAGCAAAGCATGTAAACAAACCAACGTGTGAGTAAAATTTTCATAGGTCACGTGATGGAGCTGAAAATATCTAATTAGATGACGGAAGAGCGACACTGAGAATCTTTTTGTACCTGGAAATACAAAATAATTTTTTCATACATTAATATGTAGTCTCATCGTTGAACAGGATCGTGGGTGAGTAAACCGTCAGCTCACAAATCAGGCGCTTTGCATCGATAATGATTTGATCTATCAATGAATCGCCTAATTAAAGAGCTAGAACTATGCTACTGTCCCTTTCCAAAAGTTTAATCATGGTCTCAATAAAATGAAAATTTTGTCTAGCAGCTTCTCTATTAGCAACGGGTTTGAACGCAGTTCTAATGGGGAGCGGTCAATGCAAAATTGTGCTGCATTCTCCGAAATATTTCTTTGAATATTTACATTTAAAAAGGGAAACTATACCTCGCCAAATACCCAAAAGACACAACTACAAGTCACATCACTTTTGCGATGTCATCTATGGCTCCTTTGCGGTGTTTTTGATACCATACATTTGAGCTTATAATTTCTTTATGTATATATAGAACAGTTACTCAGTTGGCCTCTTGGATCTTTTGAATGTTTAAGCACTGATCATTGGATGAATCAGTCCATTCACTGATCTTGTCAAGAGAGTTTTAGTCATATAATACATCATGTATGTCGATGTTTGAGGTAGTTATTCCATGAACTAAGTCAAATTCAGATATCCTGTGTTCAGATGTTAAGACAGTGTGCTATTATATTTGGACCCCCAACTACAAAATTACGCATGAATCACTGGTCCAAATAAAATATTACAGATGAACGTTACGAATGGATCAATTTTCAAATTTATGTTTGAACCAGGGCATCCATCTGTAATCTTATATCTAGATCAGGGGATTCATTCTGTAATATTGTATTTGGGATCTAAACATAATTTTACAAATCGTGTATGAGGTCCAAATTCAGTACAAAATTTTGTTATGAGGAATTAGGTCTCTATACTAATTAATAGATTGGATGCAATCCCATTATGCTGTAAACTTAAAATAGGTGAAAGGGCCTTTTCAGTCTGTGCCCTCAATCTGTGGATCAGTCAAAGTACCAACATTAGAGAGAGTGAAAACATCACTCAGTTTAAAAACAGGCTCAAAACTCTGTTATTTAGTAGAGTATATATTGTGTAGTCTACACTTATACTGTGCATGGTGACATTATTCTGTACTGGATAGATCTGATGGGTGTGTGTGAGTTTACACATTTTGCTATAATCATCAGAATTAAATTTTATTTTACCACGTAAAGCGCATTAGAGCACTCTTCTAAGTAAATTTTGGCATTGCATAAATTGTAAATTATAATTATGATTATGATTAAACTTCATGTTTAGGGAATATGTCCATACAGACCATTATATTATGTATAAATGTAGGTACAAGTGAAGTTAAC
Organism: Ellobium chinense; assembly: GCA_033807755.1. Classification (NCBI taxonomy): domain Eukaryota; kingdom Metazoa; phylum Mollusca; class Gastropoda; order Ellobiida; family Ellobiidae; genus Ellobium; species Ellobium chinense. The sequence goes on along the minus strand of JAWQUT010000530.1, from coordinate 367,382 downwards.
TTAACCACCTAACTGCAGGATCTATAATTATATAAAACTGCACTCGGTTATACTGTACAACCAGCCCTTGAAAACACAAGCAAATACAGCGTTGTTTGTTTAAATAGTCTATTGAAAGTGAATATCCTGGCTTTCCTTGTTATATTTCATGTTACACTTTCTTTTCATTGTTTGTTCAATTTCGATTTTGTTTGGGTTTTGAGGTTACAAAATGAATGTGAATGAACATATTGTTTCTGTCGTTTTTGATTTTTTAAAAAAAAATCGTTTGTCTTGTTTGATGGAGGGATACGATGTTTTGTAGCCAGTCAAAATGAGACGTAAGTAAGTAAATAAGGAACTTGGCTATCATTTTCTGAACGGGAATAGGACCATTTGTTATCAAACATTTGTCTGTTGTGGAAATGAAATGTAAAATCATCTTTCTACACAAAAAACATTGATGTCAGGGATAAATGGTCAGTATTTGTTGTAAATCTGAAGTGCTGTGAGGTTTGTTAAGTGAATTATATATTGTATAAAAGTGCACAGCATTCATGCTTTTATCAGAATTTTGTTTTCCACCGCACTTGTAACAACTGTAAATATTTTGGGTGAGAGTAAAAGTAGATCACTTTCTTCACCAAATGGAAGCACATACCTTGGACTTTCATGTCTTACCCGTTTCTTTCTTTAGACAAAAAAGTGACTTAAACCTCATTTTGACTCGCTGCAAGACATATTGTGCACACACACACACACACACACACACACACACACACACACACACACACACACACACACACACACNCACACACACACACACACACACACACACACACACACACACACACACACACACACACACACACACGAGAGACTGTTTTCAAACTATGGACCTGGTCTAAAAGCCAGGCAGGCAGTATCGGGTCAACACTGATTGTGTTTATCACATCAAATCTTTTTCACCGTGTCACTTAGTCTAAGACTGGTCTTTTGAAACACTCACGTGACTTATGGCTCATTTGCCCGAAAACAAAAAGTGACACCATAATGTACTTGCATTGCGCCCTCCAAACAATGGAACCTTTTTGCAGCATTACTGAAAGCATGTTAGCAAACTGTGCAATAAAAAATAGCACGGCCAATAACAAAGTGGGAAGTTATTGTCCGCAATATTTTTGCTCTACATCTTAAAGGCTCTCTCCCCTTCGCTAGAAATCTCTGCGAGATTTTCTTTGCCTTCATATGGACACAATGCTTGGCATGTCTCTAACTTGAAGTGCCATTCTTATACTGAATCAAAATCACGCGTCCATTCTCACATTTCATTCCGATGCCATCCATAGGTGTAGGAGGAGGGTATTTGGCTTGTAGGGGTGGAAACCTTAGCTGAAAACAATGAATTGAAGGAACATTTACACAGCAATGATGATACACAATGGAAAAGAGCAGTAATGGGTCAGTGAAGAGAGAAAGACACCAAGAGGAAGGGGATGGGGGTCTTGAGGCCTCCCTTACCTTCACCTCTGATCATAGTATTTTCTCACCTCATCCTCAAACTATTTTCATGTTCAGCCTTCAGTTCTCAAATTGTTTTCCTTTTCTGTAAACACACTCCTTCTTAAACACACACACACACACACACACACACACACACACACACACACACACACACACACACACACACACACACNACACACACACACACACACACACACACACACACACACACACACACACACATACACACACACACACACACACACGCGCGCGCGCGCGCGCACACATACACACACACACATCAATGCATCTTAAGTCAATATCTACCACTCCTAAGAGTGTCTGTTGACAACCAGTGCATAGGACGATCATGTGGCTAGAACGTGGAGTCTTGAAGAACGTCAAGACTTTGTCATGTACTGAGATGAAGAAAGGGTCATTTGACCAGAGCATTCATCTGCAAGGGCAACAGAGATACACAAGTTTCGAAAGCTGGTAACTTACAGAGATGGAAAGATCTGTGAGAGGTTTAGCTCTGTGGTTCTGCTTTGTGCTCGGTATGAGATTCATTCATTCATTCATTCATTCATTCATTCATTCATTCATTCATTCATTCATTCATGCATTCAGAAACATTCTGTAATCATTACTNTTCTGCTTTGTGCTCGGTATGAGATTCATTCATTCATTCATTCATTCATTCATTCATTCATTCATTCATTCATTCATTCATTCATTCATTCAGAAACATTCTGTAATCATTACTTTCTCTCTCATTTTTTCTCTCTCTTTGTTTTCCTCTTTCTTTCTCTCTCTCTCTCTCTCTCTCTTTCTCTCTCCATCTCTTTCTCTTTATTTTTCTACTTCTCTCTCATTCTTCCTGAAAGTCATCTATTTCTTAGCAAGCATCCTCTGTACATACTACATTGTTTGTGAAATATTCTGTAATCCCTGATGAAAAAAAATGATATAACTTTCCTTTTTGGAATGACCATACTAACAGACACATTAACATTGTTAATGTTATTTTAAAAAATTGCCCAGCATTAACTTGATAACGAGTTACTTATACTTCCATGCCTTTTTGCCCTGTTACCTATGACAAAGACACATACTTTTATATATATACAGTGTTTAAAATGTGTATGTATACATAGTCGGCGATTTTGGCCATTCTTTCTTTCTTAAATACAACTGACTCCGTTTAATTGCAATCCGGGTAATCGCAACTTCCCTTAATCGCTACACTTTCCACATAACCAAAGTTACTGGATAGCCGTAAATGGTTTTAATTGCAACTTTCCCATGGTTTAGTGAAGTAACGATTAAACGGAGTTGGCTGCAAGACTCTATAAAGGCAGCAGGTAATGTGCATGTAATGTATTCCATTCGTGGTCTCTAGCCAAAAGTATAGTAATTTTAACGAATGAACAATAGTTAACCTCATAACATGAAACGAAAAAGGTACTTAAATCTGATGAAAAAATCTTTCTCGTTCTAGTAGGGTATATTTACTGTAGTGTAAGATTCGCCCATTCTCGAAGTCTTGCAACCATTAAACGAAAGCTCGTGACTAAGGTGCAAGGGAATTAATTATTACAGAGAAGCCCTGTCTTTGCTGTTTATACCCTATAAAACCAGCTTGATAAATGAGCACGATTTGGATCCTTACGGAAAATGCCCTCTAAAATAATAGAAGCACGAGCAAACAAATGATATACCACCTACTTAGACATTGCTGGTAGGGATTTATCTATTAAGGTGGCATACCAACTATTTCTACAAAAGTGGCAATGCAGCACTTCAGAGTGGATGGTCTGCTACTGGAGGAGCCCTGTGAAGTTGACACTTACGAGCCCGACCCTTACGACTGTCACAACGCTTACTACTGTCAGAGTCCTGGGTACTGGGTCCACGGCTACTGCGCTGGCTCCCTAGTGTTCGACCCTGACGTAGACCAGTGTGTAACTGCCAAGAAATACCCATGCAGTAAGTTTTCTTATTACAATCGACTCCGCATATTCGCAATCCGAATAATCGCAACTTTCGCTTAATCGCAACCTTCTCCTCATAATGAATAATTGTAAATGCTTCTAAAAAAGTCGCCGGAGTGTCACAACCTCTTTTAATCGGAACTGCGGAGTCGACTATTTTTCTATGTCCATACAATTTCTTCCCTTTTGCTTGTTCTTTCATGACAAAAGTCCCCTCTGTGGTTTAATTTCCACGATCCTTTTTGGGTTCTTTGTGCCAATGAACTGTTTCCCCCAAAGCAACTTTGTGCCTGAAATAGACTAGGTAAGATTCTATGCGCCACTAAAGTAAACATCCTATAAGAGCTATGTGTGCCTTCCAGATGGCTCTAAGTGGTGGTGGTATGAACATTTTTTTAGGCTGGGTGTCCCGTCTTGTTATTTAGAGTAGTTGGTAAGGTTCTAAGCTGTAGAAATCCTAGAGGCCAAAGATATTTAACAGCTGCATCATAGGGTGTTACGAAAAAGCCCTGTCACTCACAAAATAACTTGTCATTATATTGTTAGAAGGGGCTAGATCTAATCCCACTTATTTTTTTTTATGCTTTAAAAACTAAGTGGGACTAGATCTAGCCCCTTCTAACAATTTAATGAAAATTTAGTTTGTGAGTTACAGGGATTTTGAAAAAGTGACCTAACATATGACTAGTGACTTCGGGTGAGGAAAATGTAATATCAAAGGCGGCTTTGTTCACTGGTCTGAGAAGTCTACTGTAACTGATGCAGGAATGTATCTATGTGATTCATCAATGGGCAGTAACCACCAACAATGATTAATCTTTCTTCATAGTTCTACTTTCATCTTCGGGTGTAAGCAGCGGTAGACAACTGATAATAACACTTTTTTTGATAAAATTATTTGGCAGATCGAAGAGATGTCGACTGCAAAGTTTAGATATCTGGAATGCTCTCAGCAAAACCATGTTCGCTGTTTTCATGCTCGCTAATTTTGAAATTATGTGAAAAGTTCGTTGTTTCATGGTTCTCCGAACGGACTGTGTGGACCTATAGCAGTATCTTGGAAGCTTCCAGTCATATCGAGCTTTGTTCTGGATGGCCCTTACTCTCTTTCCTAGTGCGTAGCAAGGCTTAGGGTCAGCTTCTTAGACTCTGCACTATACATGTTATGCTTGCCAAGTAAATACCCTCTCCCCTCTCCCCCCAATAAAACCACTTCTCTTTCCCTTTCTACATTATTTACTCTTCTTCTCGAGATCCTCTAGCGTTTTCATAATTTATACTTTCAGCCGCCTCCACCACGGTAGCGTCACAATCTACTGTAAATCTACACTCGACAGTTGAACTGCAGTCCTTGACACTGGCGCCATTAACTTCATCTACGACGGAGAAATCCCCCACAGTAGGACCACCATCTACAACAACACTGGGATCCACTGCAGCTAGAACGACAACAACGTCTACATCTGCACCTCATTCTACAATGACATCTTCTTCTCTTATTGTCTCACCATCAACAATGGTACCTCTTTCCACTACAGTTCATCCACCTACCACAGTGCCACCATTTATTACAATACCAACATCTTCTTCAACTCCAACATCCACTGCCGCAGCACCATTTTCTACCATGCCACCATATACTACTACATCATCGTCTTTTCCAGTACCACCATCTTCTACAGCACCATTATCCACTACAGTACCACCACCTATACCAACATCTACAGTACCAAAATATACCACAGTGCCAACATCTACTATAATGTCGTCATCTTCTACAGTGCCGTCATATACACCAGCAAACTCATCAACTATCAAACCACCGTCTACTACAATGCTATCATCTACTGTAATAACAGAATCTACTACAGTGCCAACATCTTCTACAACGCCAGCGTCTACTGCAGAACCACCATCGACCACAGTGCTACCATCCACTCAAATGCCACCATCTGCTACAGTTCCACCAGTCATTACAATGCTATCGTCCACAACAGTGCCACCATCTACTACAGTGCCACCATCCACTAGAATACCACCTTCTAATACAGTGCCACCATCCACTGTAATGCCACAATCCACTACAATGCCGCCATCGTCTACAATACCAGCATCTACTGCAGAACCATCATCGACAGCTATGCCACCATCTACTTTAGGGCCACCGTCTTCAGTGGCAGCATCATCTACTACGATGCAACCACCTTCTACAGCGCCACTCTCTACTACAGAAAACCCATCAAATGTACCACCTTCTACAGCGGCACCATCAACATCTACTACAACACAGCCATCTCCAATGGAATCATTAGCTACCACACCTCTACCATCTGCATCAATATTATCAGCTACGGCAGAGCAATCATCTGTATCGACAAACTCCACTTCAGCCCCACCATCTACCATGGCATCATCGTCATCTACAGCATCACCATCTACAGTGATATCATCATCTACTACAACCTCACATTCGTCAACGGCATTGCCATCTACAGCTGAACCCCCTTCACAGACCTCCCTGTCTACCGTAGTGGAAGATATAACGGGCTCCTCAGTGCACGGTATCTCCTTTTCTGTCAGTAACTCCGGATTAATTTCTACAAAGGACCCCATCTATACCTCGGGCACATCGGATCCTCCTACAAAATCATGGCCAGAATTTACCAACAACCCACCCTTTTCATCGAGCGACTTGGCTCAATCAACCAGTCAACCATCTGTCTCAACCACCAGTAACTTAACCAAATCAACCAGTGAATTACCCGTCACAGCCACAAATAACTTACTCAAATCAACCAATGAATCACCTGTCACAGTCACAAGTGACGAGGCCAAATCAACCAGTGAATCTTCCGTCACAGCTACGAATGACGAGGCCAAATCAACCAGTGAATCACCTGCCTCAGCTATACCAAGTAAGTTGGTCATTTCAACCAGTGAAACACTCGTCACAACCACTAATAACTTGGCCAAATCAAGCAGTGAACCATCTGTTTCAGCAACAACAAATACCACATCAAGTAGCGAACTATCTTTGTCAACAGATGTCTCGGATCATTCAACAAAGACTTCAACTATCGTAACAACTTCACATAACAGCTCAACAACCAATGCAAATTTTGCATCAGTTCCACCGGTAAACCCACCGATCGACCCATTCATTCCTCCTACTGGTGGGTTTTTAGTCCCAGGTTCCAAGCCCATTTGGGAATCACCCACAACTGAACCATCCCCGTCCCAACAGTGCATCAACAACGTGAAAGATTGGAACCTGACTGAAAGTGAGATCGTAAAACTTCTGGACGACATCAAACTGTACCTCCATGTGGATCCCAAAACGACTGTGGCGTACAGACGGACTCTAGAGAGTGCTTCAGACAGCAGGCCATCCAGCACATTGATAGGCGTGTCCGGTATATTAACCTGTGCTGTTATGGTTATTGTCATTGCTCTCTCTGACCTTATGAGGTTGCTTTCTGCCTGAAGATCATGTCCTTTCGAGGATTGCATCTGAGGGTTGAGAGAAAACAAGACCTCTGTGTGAATAAAGCGAACAAATTAACAGTACCTGACAAGTAAAACATTCACAGAGCAAAGACAGAGTACATCAGTGGAGCGTTCAAGTTTACTTTAGAAAATATCATGAACATAAATGAAAACAAATGCATCGGTCCTTAAGAAAGTAGTTTATGAAAGGATATTGCTTACAATAATAAGGAGAAGACAAGCAAAACTGACCTTTCCGGAAAAGCTAGAAAAGGCTTTCCACGTGGCTAATCTAGGCCAAACGAGGCATCCACGTCGCTAAATAGGTCAGCTCCTCCCATTGTTTGTTTACCTCGAAGCGTCATTTTCCTAGCACACCGCTTATTTACTAATGACTATAAACATAACTCAGTCATGCACACTTTCGAACTACGTTCGGATACTATGGCGAATAAGGAATTGTTTGTTCTCCTGGCTGATTCGAAAAGGTGAATTTAATAGGACAAATGAAAAGACAACAATGACAGCAGTTCGCACCAACTAGAAAATTAGACGGTAAACTTATCAGAGGAAATCGAGGGGAGAGAAAGCTCTGGACAGGGTGGCAAAGTGGATAGAGACAAAATTGCACTGATGAAAATGATTTGGTGGGCAGCAGAGAGATCGAACTGGAGGTTCGTGATCCTCAACGCCAGTCAACATGGTTCTTAAAGGAAAGTTGCTTCGTCCTACAGACCATGTTAAATCATACGATACCCTGTTATTCCAATAAAACAGTCTTTCATGTTTCTTTCAACGTGATATAATGCCTCTGCCTGCCCCAGACAACCTACAGAGTTACGTTAAGCAAGGTCCGAATTCTTACACCCACTGGGCGCGTGGCGGCCATAAGCTTACTTCAAATACGTTCTACCCGCACGACCAAGCTGTCTAGTCAGTGCTCTGCGGGCGGGTGATAGCACGTTTGTATAAATCTTTTAATTCCACTGTAAACGGCAGTTGTGCCAAAAAAGAATGTAGAATACTTTACCTGGCTTACTGTACTTTAAAATTTGAATGATCAAAATTTTAATTGAAAGCTAAATAATACATTGTCAGATAGAGGTGTCTGTAGTTGCTGGAACTTAAGTGACGTCATCATTTTTCTGCTCTTCGGGTAAGGGGATTTACTCTAGACACAAGGGCAAATCTCCGTCACCCAAGCTGTTTTTCTTGCGTCATATTACACACGCGTGCGGAAACAGAACGGTGCTCTTTCTCCGTCGGATTGTCTCGGTGTGCGCCATAGACACATTTCAGAGGGAAAAAGTACTGGAAAACAGAAAATTATTTTTGACGTGCGTGTCAACGTTTAATGAAGAGGGATCTTCGAGAACTCCTTTTGTTGTTTGTTGTAGGCCCATAGAATATCGCATGTTTTATTTGTCTGTAATCAGAGGCAGTTACCCTTTCCGACATCATCAGGCACTTTATGGTGAGAGACGCATCACCTCCATGACAAGGCTGTAGGATTCAAATTTTTTGTCGGTGGAGAAGAGACACAAGGAGAGACAAATGCCGTATTGTTAAAGTAGGGCAAAGATAAACACGTATATTTTTTTAAATCCATCCATCCATCCATCCATCCATCCATCCATCCATCCATCCATCCATCCGTCCGTCCGTCCGTCCTTTCGTCCATCGGTCTGTCCGTCCATTCATCCATCGTAATTATATCAGTCACGCTCACAATAGAGCACCGCGTTATGTTGTACACAATGAGTGATTTGCTCCTCTAATAATAGGTGTCACAAACCTAAAAATGGTGGTCAGATTGTAAGGTTCAGTGGCTAGGGCTATCCGGCTTAAGAGTCCAACCTAAAAACATTAGACTTGACAGTCTTCATTTCTGAATACAGCTAACAAACCACGCTACCTTTAAAGTCAAGACATGACGTCAGAAACTCATTGCCGCGCCCTCGGAGGTCCACGTAATTCTAATATATAGCGTTGTGGTGCAGGCTTAACTTTCTCCCGACGCAGGATACCGGGATGATATGAACTGGGTGGCTTCTACTTCTTTTCACGCCCTTTTCAGGGCCACCCTAAATTTTAACTATCTGAAGGTTTTGGTACACAGGTAATTAAAAATAATTAAAAAAAAAACTTTTAGCTTTTTTTTTCTTTCTTGTCTCTCATTCGCTTTCTCCGTCTTAGCTACTTTTTCTATTTTTCGTTTCTCTGATTTCAGCTTGTGTAGTTATATTCATGGAAAAAAAAGAATTATTGAGTATTTGTCTCTGTCACTTTTCTCTTCTTTCCTTTTCCTTTCTTCATCGTTTCTTCCATGATGCATTTAAATTGTTTTAAACTGTTTGAGCCGTCCTTTTGAATAACACACTGATTCAACCCCATACCGTTCTGACATACTGTGAAATCAAGAACCGCAGTTCTTTCGAGTCCGAAATCTTTATTCATCTCTGCAGGCGTCTGTATTTGCGGCGATTCATTTCACTTTTGGGGGAAATTGATAGTTATATTACTGTTTTCGTTCGGCACTGCACCGTACTGCTTTGGGTATTCCCGAGCGAAAGTAGGTACTAGGTGTGCAATGCAAAAAAAAAAACAACAACAAAAAAAGCCAAAACAAAATACCAAAACAACAGAAGTTTTTTACTTTGCAGTCATTCTATCATCATTTTTAGTGTGTATCCATCTTATCTGTGTGTTTCTATTGATTTGTTTAGTCAGCTGATTGCAGTTTTAACATAATGTCAACTTTGTGTATGCATTTTGAATAGGACTGAACAGGACTTTTATTGGTCCCAAAGGGAAAAAAGTGCTGCATCATGTTACACATCTCATTAATTACAAACACATAAAACAGTACACATCATACATGTAAATACATTTTTATAAAGCAACACCAAATGGAGTGGGAAGGCCCAAAGTAAAGTATTTTAATAATTTGTTAGTACAAATACATAAAAATATGGAAGTACAATAACAGTACTTCAATATTTTTATGTACTTGTATTAAAAAAAGTATAAAAATATTTTACTTTGGGCATTCCCACTCCACTTGGTTTTGCTTTATTCCCCACAGGCCCGCAGTCCGTTTTTGTTCTGTAAATACATACTTGTACAAATGAAATATTATAGCGTCATTGTTGATTGGCAGCAGCGCAGCGCTCTGGTCCCCCATATTTAAGCCAGGTATAACTCATAACACCTGAGTCGAATGGGGAAAGGAGAGTAAAGTGTCTTTCCTAAGAACACTACAACATAAACCGCCCGGCCTAAGATTTTAATACACAAACTTTAGAATTGACAGTCCCTGAGTTTGACTCACAAACCACACAGCCACGCTTCCTCCATGCCAAGACATGACGTCAGTAACCCAGTGCCGCGCTCTAGGAGGTCCGCGTAATCCTAATATATAGTGATGTGGTGCAGGGTTAACTTCCTCCCGACGCAGGATACCGGGATGATATGAACTGGGTGCTTTTCACGGCCCTTTTCAGGGCCACCCTAAATTTTAACTATCTAAAGGTTTTGGTACAAAGGTAATTAACACTTTTAAAAGAATCTATTTGTTTCTTCTCTTTCTTGACTCTCATTCTCGCACTCGCTTTTTCCGTCTTAGCTACTTTTTCTATGTTTCGTTTGTCTGATTTCAACTTGAGTAGAACAGTTATATTCATGAATAAAAAATTATTGAGTATTTATTTTGTCTCTGTCATTTTTCTCTTTCGTCCTTCTCATTTCTTCATCTTTTATTTTTTCATGATGCATTTAAATTGTTTTAAAACTGTTTGAGTCTTCCTTCTGAATAACACACTGATTCAACCCCATACCGTTCTGGCATACTGTGAAATCAAAAACCGCAGTTCTTTGGAGTCCGAAATCTTCATCCATCTCTACAGGCGTCTTTCTTTGCAGCGATTTATTTCACTTTTGGGGAGAATTGATAGTTATATTACTGTTTCAGTTCGGCACTGCACCGTACTGCTTTGGGTATTCCCGAGCGAAAGTAGGTATTAGGTGTGCAATGCAAAAACAACAACAACAACAACAAAAACACGAGTTTTTTACTTTGCAGTCAGTCTATCATCATTTATAGTTCGTATCAATGTTATCTGTGTGGTTCTGTTGATTAGTTTAATCAGCTGACTGCGGTCTTAACATAATGTCAACTTTGTGTATATGCATTTTGAATGGGACTGAACAGGACATTTATTTGTCCCCAAGGGAAAAAAAATTAATGTACAGTGCTGCATCATGTTACACATCTCATCAATTACAAACACATAAAACAATACACATCATACATGTAAATACATTTTTATAAAGCAAAACCAAGTGGCGTGGGAAGGCCCAAAGTAAAATATTTTAATACTTTGTTAATACAAATACATAAAAATATTTAATACAAATATATAAAAATATGGAAGTACAATAACAGTACTTCTATACTTTTATGTACTTGTATTAACAAAGTATTAAAATATTTTACTTTGGGCCTTCCCACGCCACTTGGTTTTGCTTTATTCCCCACAGGCCCACAGTCCGTTTTTGTTCTGTAAATACATACTTGTACAAATGAAATATATAACGTCATTGTTGATTGGCCGCAGCGCAGCGCTCTGGTTCCCCCATATTTAAGCCAGGTATAACTCATAACACCTGAGTCGAATGGGGAAAGGAGAGTAAAGTGTCTTTCCTAAGAACACTACAACATAAACCGCCCGGCCTAAGATTTTAATACACAAACTTTAGAATTGACAGTCCCTAGTTTCTGAGTTCGACTCACAAACCACACAGCCACGCTCCCTCCATGCCAAGACATGACGTCAGTAACCCAGTGCTCCGCTCTAGGAGGTCCGCGTAATCCTAATATATAGTGATGTGGTGCAGGGTTAACTTCCTCCCGACGCAGGATACCGGGATGATATGAACTGGGTGGCTTCTACTTCTTTTCACGGCCCTTTTCAGGGTCACCCTAAATTTTAACCATCTAAATGTTTTGGTATACAGGTAATTAAAAAAAAATATGTTTGCCTTTTTTCTTTCTTTCTAAACGTTTAATCTCTCCTTCGCTTTCGCCACCTTAGCTTGTTTATCTATGTTGGCCTTCATGTGAGCTCAGCATGTAGTTATTTCATACATGGATAATACTAGATGATGTTTATCTCTGTCTTTCCTTCATCATTACTGTCCACATCTGGACAGCCGTAAGAATAATTTTTGCGTTAACGTATTGCGGAATCGATAGTTAAGAACACTGTTATTGATTTGTTTATTTACAACTAATTGTTGTTGTTGTTGTCTGAACTCGATAAACATAATGTTACATTGTTATATTGTTATTGGTAACCATACGAAATCCACAATTGTCCAACTTCATTATGTGAAATACGTAAAAGTCTCTATGAATCTAATTTGGTCATGGGCTGATTGATTCAATAATAAAAACATTATTCTGCAAGTAGAGGATCGTTGTGCAATGGTTAGGACCTGTATGTGGATCTTGGGCCCCAACTGTACAAAAGTATATCGGCTGCAATGCGAACATAGTCGGCGCAATTTGGCTCCTATGCGTGGGACTAACTCACATCATTTCTTCATCTTTGCCCAGCTACTTTGATTGAATTCAGAACAGGTACACGAATTTTCCTCCCTCACTAAATCATTCATAAGCACACAAACTTCCAAATCTAGGATGTATTGGTCCGTGAAAGATAACGGAACAGTTTGTGGTTGAAAGTCTTTAGTCCGTTTTTTGAATTCTTGATGTATTTCGGCCCAACAGCTGAGAACAACGTATTCAGCTTTTCAGAGAACGTAGTTTCTACACACACAAAGAAAGCCGCAATTCGCCATGCCACGGGTGTCAGAAGGACGTATTTTCGGTGGGTAAAACTAAATGCTGGTAAAGACAGTGGAGAACCTCACGATGCACAATTCTTATTTGCCATGATGTACTTTAGCAGACAACACTTCACACTACAGAGTAAACTTGTTAAGTACACAAATATTTACACGTCATTTTATCTGTAAATGGGAGTTGGTCAAAATGATTATGCCAGAGGACTCCATTGAGGCCAGAATAGTGATGGGAGGGGGTCCGTTTGAAACTCTTTGTGGGATGAGGTCGAGATCGACAGACAGACAGACATAGTCCTGGATATCCTTCGACCACAGGGACAATATCCAAACTTCGTCAATAATCGACCTCAGCTGACGTAACTAGTAACTGACACCTCAAAGTTTTCACATGTCAAAGATGTTGCTGAATATGGGAAGCTTTCAGAGTTTTAAACTCATTGTCTTTTGGGCCCCACTGTGAGGTCAATCACAACAAAAGGACTGTTTCTAATCGGAGTCTAAATGTGGCTTTGTCTTCCATTGTAGTCGTGTTTTCCATTTGAGGTGACAGCTTTTGTATTCTGCAACATTTATAATATTATGAGATTGGAATCATTCTCTCGCGAGCAGAGGCGTAAACAGCCATTATAATATACGAAGGAATGTAGTTCAAGGGATGAATCTGAAAGACGAATTGGGGACCGAGGGAGGAAGACGAAGTTTTTAGAAGCGTTGCTCCTCTTTTGCAAGCCTGAACGTCAAAACGTGCAACTTTTTTTTGTGTCCAGAAATCAATATTCCTTACATTAAGTCTGACAAATCGGTACTATTTTGACACTCTGCCGCACAACTGATCTGAAATATGTTGCCGTGACAGAACCAGAGCATTCCAGAGTATTCTTTATCATACATTCTGCTCCGTTTAATCCCAGCATTTTTTCCTGGCTAGAGAGTTATGTCCTCGTATATATTCTTTATGAAAGTCATTGGATAACAGCTTTGCCGTTTAATCGCAAAATAACCACGCTCTTACAGAGATGCGATTATGTGAGGATGGGTGCATTTGCCCTGAGTATGAGTTCTCGCTGTCCAAAGATGGCGTCATACCACGTGTCCTCTAAAGACTCTGCTCTTTTGTTTTCCTCCGTTTGCCACCGGATGTTTTCGTCACTGACATTGGTATTCCAGCTTGTTGACGTTCGTGACTTGGACTTTAGACAGTGGCTTGATACGATCGTTCTGGAGAAGGTGATAAACAAATCAGGGTGGTGGTTTGAAACTAAGACTTGAGAAGTCTGCAGAGTCTGTAGCTGATCATATCATTTTGTTGGCATGGAAGCTGTGAGAACGGTTCTGTTTGCTTTCCTCCTGATGGGTATGTATGTCATCGTGGTTCTTATTCTTATCTCCGTGACTGTCATCATCATCGCCATCATCATCATCATCATCATCATCATCATCATCATCAAAACTAAATATGATTCTGCCCAATGACACAAAACTTTTTGAAAAATGTATTATGAATTTTAAAAAAATAGTCGACGTTTCGTGTTAAACACTTTTTCAAGACTGACAATACAAATTTAAGACGTACAGAGAAAGACAAGTGAATACATGTCTGAGGGCCAGAAATAGAAATAGGAATAGAGCATCATCATCATCATCGTCATTGTTGTCGCCATAACCGTTATCGACATCTTTATAGTGATCATCATCAGCATCATCATAATTATTTGGAACACAGATTTAAAAAAAAATACTAACTTTCTGTACATACCAGAGAAGAATTTGGAAATTTACTTTAATATATAAAATAAACTTAAAACAATGATGGGATAAAAAGCATGCACATTTTCTGTTTATAATCGACAACCTTTAATGTCATTCTGCATTTATATAGGGGACTCTGCTCTCATGCACCTACATGACTCTGCTCTCATACACCCCAAGTAAACCACAATGCAGGTCTTACAAAAATAAGATCTCCTTAAAATAAGACTTAAAAAAAAAATCTACATTATTGTTTATATTGTCTCATCTCTCCCCCAAGTCTCCAAGAAACAAGCCAAAGTGAACTGCTTGGCCGTAGATGGGGAACCCTGTGAGATAGGAACGTACAGCCCCTACCCTTATGACTGTAATGGCTACTACTACTGCCCATCAGGGACATGGGTGAAGACGAACTGTCAGCCACACACACGTGTGTTCAACCCCAACACAGCACAGTGTGTCGGTCATACCCAGTACTACTGCGGTAAGTTGAGCAATTTATTCCTCATGGCCATTGTGGAGCTGCGTGGCCAAAAGGTTACGACGTTGGACTATAGATATAAAGATCGTGGGTTTGATTCCCGATATAATGGTCATGTTGTAAATGCCTTGGGAAAGAATGTTAGTCAAATTTTTCTCAGTCCACCGAGTGTAAAATGGATACATGGATATAGGCAGTGAACGATATTGTCAGAATGCTAATGATCAGCGCATGTATGCACCCCATGGTGTCGAGAAAGTTCTAGAGTGATCAGGCCTGCATGAGTAATAATAGTGTGAATTCACGTGAGCAGATATAAGCCTGGTTAAGAGACTTATGAATCACTTATGAATCACATTATTATTATTATTATTATTGCTATTATTATTGTTATTATCATGATTGTAGAATGACTGACGTTCTCGCAGTCTCAAAACGCTCAGGTTTAAGGTTTGTGAGTCGGACGGCTTGCTATGTAGTGTCCTTTGGGAAGACACCTCGCTTCATTTTCTGCACTCCATTAATGATTACCTAGCTTTACCGATAGAGGAACCAGGCTCTGCGCTGTGGCGACCAGCAGTGGCATTTTTATGAATTTCATTTGTAATACCGTGTACTTATATGTATACAATGTATATTGTTATATGTGTTTACGAACATGAGGTACACCATTGTATGGCAATGTAAAATAGTTTCCTTACAAGATCATGAAAAGTCTATTTTTTTTTTAAAAAGCTCTTTTGTGTTCTATAAAACCTTGATGATTCGTCATATTGCAATAGCAACAATGAATCTACCACGCAAACTGGCTTGTGGCCGGTGCCAGCAATAGAGATTGCAGATCGTCTTTGTTGTCACACTGTAGAAGTGTTTATAATGTTCTCGGCGACCTAATTTTCGCAATTTTCTACTAGTTGAGCTGGAAGTGCCAAAAAACTGTTTTCCATGAAGAAAAGTTCCGGTCCAAAAAGCTCAAAGGGCTTACTATTAGTAAATAATCGTAGGGTGCTGTAACCAGCAAATGAAACGCAACTGTAGGTATTTCTAGTCATCACGCTTCAGTATTTGGACATTATCAGGTATCGAATTTTTTATTTTGACAGTACAAAGCAGCTTTGTTATTTAAATTTTTTTGGGTGTTATTCTAGATTTCTGCGCTCACATAGTCTGAGAAAACTATCATACGATGGATCGCGAAAAGCTATTTCCGACATTTGCGAAAACAGATAGTCAGAGAAAAAAACATTTCTACAGTAGATGTAGACTATAAAGTCTTGTGCCACAAATTAGGTGAAATAGAAATTTCAGTATCACTTTTTTTGTTCAGAAATTTAAGCCGGCTCTGATTGCACATCAAGTTTCTGAATTCGATGTCTTGTCTCTTATCTAGATTGTGTTCTGTTCTTTCTTCTCTTTTTTTATTCATCATTATTTGCCTTTCTCTAGTCAGCTATGACTAAATTGCAATTATCCTGCTACTCCTGATCTCTTTTCATCAGTTCCTTCCACATCAGCGATACCCTCAACTACAACAGAGCCTTTGACCATCACTACCACGACGCTACCAAAATACAAATCAACTGTCTTTGAAGAAACTACACAAACAACTGCGATGACAACAGGTAAGATAATCACTGAAAATGGTTGCAAGCCTCGGAAAACGACACTGTCGACAAACTTATTTGATTTCAGGCTAGACTACTCATTATCTCGTTTTGAAGATACTTTGGCCACGGGTCGTCTTGATTGTTAGTTTCTCTCAAATTCTGAGTAATCGCGCTCCTTCAAACAAAATTTTGAAATTGAAACAAATTAAATAATTACTTTCCGAAATTTCATCGGAAGATTTACATCCGCAAGCTAAACTAGTTGTAAACAGTCAAATCTGTTAACATCGTTTATATTGCAATTCAGTTAATTTGTAGGGCAATTAAATCTACTCCTGTAAGCCTAACATATCTAAGAATCAAGAGCTAGCCTTGACATCCAAACTATACCTTACGGAGTTTCTGTTTGGACTATAACCTAGACAATCATATATTTCCAGTTGTTTCTCCTATGCGACTGCCAAGTTTTTCATCCTGAGTTTATATACTAAATTTCACTTATACAGGCAACCTGTTTTCTAGCACAGTGAATTATCCCACTGACTCAGAATCTGGAGAAAGAATCAAATTTCACATGAACTAGTCTGTAATAATTTCATTACTTTAGTTGGGTGAGAAGCATGTTGATGGGGTTTGTCACATATTGTACGAAAATCTTACCGTCTGATTTTCCAGCCAAAATACTCTCTGCGGGGTAATCTGACCATATAGCCAGAAATACCTCTGTCTAATTTAAGATATTGTTTTCATGTATCACAGCAGCAGGCTCAACACGTGAACAAGACATTACAACAGATGATTTACCTGCTTCAACTACTGAACCACAGATTACAAGTGAAACATACTGGACAACCGAAAGGATGAACGAAACAACAAACAGTTCACTTACTGACGCAGCCATTTCAACCACCGAATCGATGTTTCTAACAACTGATTCAGATAACACAACGAGTAGTCCACTGAATTTAGAAACTGGAACGTCCACAAGCTCTAGCACCACGACAGTCCCATCAAAGACCCCGCAAGTAGAGAGCAGGTCAACACATGAACCTAGTCATTCAACAACTGCAAGGAGTGTTTTGACAGAGGTCATACAGCAAGAGGAAATATCTACAAATGCACCGTATACAGAAACCACAACTGGAACTCGGTTTTCAAGTAGTAATAGATATGATTCTATCTCAGGATCGGACTTCACTGAACAAGACACGTATCACTCTACATCAAGCTTAGGTCCCACTATGACTACAACAACTCTGCAAGGAACCACATCTGCAGCTAGCCGTGATCAACTCTGTCTTAACAATCCAAAAGAATGGAACCTGACAATGCAAGAGGTTGAAGAGCTTCTAGACGCCATTAAGCAATATCTGTACATCCATCCCAAATCTACTTCCGCTTACAAACGGACGCTACACAGCTGGCCTGACCATAGGACTTCCTGTGCCACTCTAGGAGTCGCCGGAGTTCTCTTCTGTGTCAGTGCCATTGTCTTCATTGTCCTGAGTGATGTCGGTAGCTGTGCTATCTCTAAAAAGCACGATAATGACAGATCTGGACTTTGAATGTTGGATCAAGCAATAATTTTATATTCTTCTACAATAACCGAAGACAGTCGTTAATAGCAAGGATAGAATAATAGTAATACCCCTCAATTTCAAAGTCTAGAGGGACAATCTGTAACTAATGAGTGGTTTCAAAAACTCAGTCGGTGCACTAAAGTACAGCAGACACGGCTTAAAACTAAAATAGTTAAACCTAAGATACCACTAAAACGAAAGAAAATTAGAAGTCCCGTTATTTTCCTCTTTTTAGGCTTCTCTGTCAAAACTAAAAATCGTTTAAACTCGAACATACGCCAGAGGCACTATGGATTTCGTTTTTAACTATTGACTTGTTACTGGATTCAGAGATGATCTAATTCATTCAAAACTAAACAACGGAGTTTGAAATCTGAATTCCCTCAGAAGTTATGCCATTTTAAAGTACATTATAAAAATGGTATTCATCAATACCGCTTAAACTTAATTTCCTTAAATATCTTTAAAGGGATTTGCAGAGGACTTACAGGGTTTTGGAAAACCGCTCTTCCAAAGTGTGAGATATTCTAGTGTTAATAAATTTGATATCCAAACTAATGGAATCGAATCAGACCATTACAATGATTCAGAAAGTATGTGGGTTTATAAATTATCAATTATGGAGGGTTCGATATTATGAAATCATGTTGCTTTATCATCTTGTAATATTTGTACTGTTCAGATATCCATCAAAGGGCTTGATAATCCATCCATCCATCCATCCATCCATCCATCCATCCATCCATCCATCCATCCATCCATATCACTTCATTCAATGCGATCCATAATCCTCTCTTGTCGTAGTGCACAAATTTAATGTGCACTGACTGCCCAATATTTCGAAATCTTGTAACTAATTTTCAGAGAGAACCGTTGATCTCCTGATCATTGCATCACAGAGTAGAAAATTATCATGCTTTACATGTAAATCTCACTGTTGATTTTACCTCATTTATAAGTGTACATTTTGCAAGTATTTGTGTATACATATTTTTTATTTTCTACTACTACTTATTTTTGATTGAGGAAAGTATGTAAAAATAATTTGGTTACCTCCCTTACTATAAATCGTTAGGCCCTATTTCGTATTTAAAAAAAACAAAACAGGCCGGTGTTTAATAAGGTTCTTGACGACAAAGTTGAAAAACTGCAAATAACAAAATTGTTTTCCCATTCTGAAATGTTCAAACAACTATGACAGCTAATAATGACACCCTTGAATTGTGCTCTCCGCGTTCATTGTCTTTAGTCTAGACTCTATGTCCTATGACGATGTTCAGGATGGAAACACAAAGCCATTAATTGCTTAGCGCTTTTTAAAAGAAATGTAGCTTCCCTCCTCTAAAATATCCTCAGTTCTTCATTTCCCTTTGCCACACCCCTTTTATATGGGGTTAGTGAGTGACCTGTCTTCCTATGCATGTAACAAGGTTTCTGCCAGAAAACCAATTATAGAGAAGAGGCCTCGGCTTCGGCAGTGTCTCATACTCCACAGAACAAAACAAATCGGAGTATCAACCATTCACTCATAGGTAGGAGTGATACAGGGTCCCGAAGGATTCATTGAATTCTAGGAAGAAGCTTGGTCTCTCCCCGAGAGGCGTCTATCTAGTCCAGGCCCGCCAATGAGCTCTGAAGACACAGCCATGAACACCTTCTTGACCAGTAGGCACTGTAAAGACAATGCCTGCTGCAAAAACTGAAAATCTCTCCTAGGTCTAGTTCTAGAAGTAAATGGATTCGCCTTGATACCAGTTTATGGAATCGATGCAAATGGACTCCTGACGAGGAACTGAGAATCAAGTTTTGGACTCGAATTTGGCTCATCCCTATTCCAGTTCGAATCGTCAGACCTGCGTTTGCAGTCTTTTGCTGCGGCGGAGGTTAGGAAGGCATCACCACCATCCCCGCTCCCCAATCTCTTTCTTCCTCCCTCCTTATCCCCCCCCCCAACCCCCCTTCCTTCCAAGGATCCTACTGGAGAATAATCACGGAGAAGAAAAATATAAAGTGAGAAGATAATAATGTATCAGCATGGTGAGTAAGGCTTCTTTGTTTGATCCCTGCGGCGTCGCGAAAGGGGCCGTTCTTAGCAAAGGACGTATCAATCTCTAGGAGAGCCACGATGTCTGCAACACCTATGCGGAAGAGCAAGAAATAACGCAATGACTTGCGAGTGGTGTTTGCTATACTTATAACTTTGCCCCCTCCATTAGATACATCCCCTTTGATTCTTGCCACATCCTCTCCTATACAAGGCTGTTGATTAGACGTTGCACTAATAAATTTTAAACCGTAGATGTTTGCTGTGATGTTGCCAAGCTTTCTCTTCTCTTGTCACATTTCCAACCTACGTCTAGTAGGTATGCACTCTTCCTCACTGTGACTGACGCACATCCCTGGTACTTCCCTTGCTACAGACAGCCCTCAGAATACAAGGATGACCCATTTGCGATCTCGAAAGGACCAATCAAACGCAGCTCTACATCCACCACTTGTCCCTCGGGCTTTAATTGATCGCATTGATTGTTTCATTGTCTGGTTAAGTTTGTTTTTTCATATTTGTGAAAACTTCAGCAAGAATTACTGCGCAGTTATGTAAAAGCTCATGCACTTTCTATGTATAGATTTATTGCATTCTATATTATGGTGTGAGGATGAAAGGATGTCTGGTTAACAGGTTGATATTCTTTTGTTAGTGAATAAAGGAGGCGGGGAAGTTGGATGGCGACAGCTTTCTTAAGTTATAATAGCTAGAAACGGGGGAGGGGAGGGGCAGAATGGGGGTGAGGAAGGGATGAGGGGTGGGGAGAGATTTTGTTTGGGATGTGGCCATTTTTGAATAATGTAAATTTGTTGTGATTTTATGGAGTTGGTGTTGTTGATGCATCTGTTGTCATAGTTGTTCTTTTCTCACTTCTCTTCATGTCCTCTTCCTTCTTTCTTTTCTGTCAATGATTATCCATCAAGTGTGTTGTACAAAAATATCTTGTGAGTTATCGACACCTCCAAAGAAAGAAGGAAAGAAAATAAGAGAGACTGAAAGAAAGAAAGAATGAAAGAAAGAGAGAGAGAAAGAAAGAAAGAAAGAAAGAAAGAAAGAAAGAAAGAAAGAAAAAGAAAGAAAGAAGGAAAGTTAAAACGGGAAGAAAAGAAGAAATAGAGAAGAGATTTTAAAAGAAACAAACAAATAGAAATAAGGAAGGAAAAAAAAACCGAAAGAAATAGAAGAAGAAGAGAAGGAAAAAGAGACAGAACATGAGAGAGTGAATGTCAGACAAAAAAAAAACAACAAAAACTTAGTTTAATAAATAAAGACAGAATTAAAAGAAAGATTTATCGATCTCACTGGTAGAAAATGTTTAACATTATTGTGATTTTGAAAAGTCTCGTTGATCAATAGATCATGTCAAAGAGCTTTTGTGTGACTTTCTGCACGACGGACCTGTTCGTTTTCCGTGGGGCAGTTTTTAATATCCATTCACCTCAGAACTGAGCATTGTCTAGTTTTGCCCTCTTTTTTTATCTAAACATATCTACCTATTTAATATTGCATGTGGGCATTACTGTGTTATGATGTCATGGTAACGCTGTGGCAGACCGGAAGTGTGATACGATGACATCACGAGATCTGGTATCATTAAATACTTGAACAGTTTCATGATACGGTCCTTTGTGACAGCCTTTTCAATGAAGAGTGAGAAGTGAAAATACGACTCGTATTCACCCCGTAGGGTTTTTGGTTTACAATATTATACAAAGGTATAAGTCTCTCTCATAATACAAAATGTAGAACACCACATCATACATGTAAATAAATAATATTTCAAGTGAAATAAATAACAAAGTCATTGCTTGTCGTCAGCAGAGCAGCGCCCTGATCCCCCAGCTCTAAAGCCAGGTACTCATTTAGACCTACATCTGGGGAAGTGGAAGTGAAGTATCTTTCCCAAAGACACTACACCGTAAACCGCCCAATGTGTGAGTCAAACACACAATAGTCCTCAGGGTCTGAGTATGACTCACAAACCACACGGTCACGCTGCCTCCAAATACTAGTATTGCCAGCTTGGCTTCAAGGTGGCCACTTTGACAGTTCACGCCCAGATGGGACACACACTTAAGAGTGTTCTTGAATGAAAGCGCTATATTTTTGCGAGAGAATAAACAACAAAAAAAAATTAACAAATGGGCAATCTTGGTTTTCTTCTTTTTTATTGTGAGTATGGTAAGCAAACTTTAATAAGATTTATTAAAGAAAACCCCTGATCACAATGTGGTTTGTGGGCATACATTTACAAATTACAAATGACAGGATAGATCAAGCGTTAAACCAAACCATACATCAATCAATCAATCAATCAATCAATCAATCAATCAATCAATCAATCAATCAATCAATCAATCAATCAATCAATCAATCAATCAATCAATCAATCANGGAGGCGGGGAAGTTGGATGGCGACAGCTTTCTTAAGTTATAATAGCTAGAAACGGGGGAGGGGAGGGGCAGAATGGGGGTGAGGAAGGGATGAGGGGTGGGGAGAGATTTTGTTTGGGATGTGGCCATTTTGAATAATGTAAATTTGTTGCGATTTTATGGAGTTGGTGTTGTTGATGCATCTGCTGTCATAGTTGTTCTTTTCTCCCTTCTCTTCATGTCCTCTTCCTTCTTTCTTTTCTCGCAATGATTATCCATCAAGAGTGTTGTACAAAAATATCTTGTAAGTTATCGACACCTCCAAAGAAAGAAAGAAAGACAATAAGAGAAAATGAAAGAAAGAAAGAAAGAAAGAAAGAAAATAAAAGAAAATGAAAGAAAGAAAGAAAGAAAGAAAGAAAGAAAGAAAGAAAGAAAGAAAGAAAGAAAGAAAAAGAAAGAAAGAACGAAAAAGAAAGAAAGAAGGAAAGTTAAAACGGGAAGAAAAGGAGAAAGAGAGAAGAGATTTTAAAAGAAACAAACAAACAGAAATAAGGAAGGAAAAAAACCCGAAAGAAATAGAAGAAGAAAAGAAGGAAAGAGAGACAGAACATGAGAGAGTGAATGTCAGACAAAAAAACAAAAACATAGTTAAATAAATAAAGACAGAATCAGAAGAAAGATTTATCGATCTCACAGGTAGAGAATGTTTAACATTATTGTGATTTTGAAAAGTCTCGTTGATCCATAGATCATGTCAAAGAGCTTTTGTGTGACTTTCTGCACGACATACCTGTTCGTTTTCCGTGGGGCAGTTTTCAATATCCATTCACCTCAGAACTGAGCATTGTCTAGTAATTGCCCTCTTTTTTTTATCTAAACATATCTAGCTATTTAATATTGCATGTGGGCATTATGTGTTATGATGTCATGGTAACGCTGTGGCAGACCGGAAGTGTGATACGATGACATCACGAGATCTGGTATCATTAAAATACTTGAACAGTTTCATGATACGGTCCTTTATGACAGCCTTTTCAATGAAAAATGAAAAATGAAAATACGACTCGTATTCACCCCGTAGGGTCTTTTGGTTTACAATATTATACAAAGATATAAGTCTCTCTCATAATACAAAATGTAGAACACAACATCACACATGTAAATAAATAATATTAGAGGTGAAATAAATGACAAAGTCATTGCTTGTCGTCAGCAGAGCAGCGCCCTGATCTAAAGCCAGGTACTCATTTACATCTGGGGAAGTGGAAGTGAAGTGTCTTTCCCAAGGACATTTATACAGCGTAAACCGCCCAATGTGTGAGTCAAACACACAATAATCCTCAGGGTCTGAGTATGACTCACAAACCGTATGGTAAGCAAACTTTAATAAGATTTATTAAGTAAAAAGCCCAGACCACAATGTGGTTTGTGGGCATACATTTACAGATTACAAATGACGGCACAGATCAACCGTTAAACTAAACCTTAAATCAATCAATCAATCAATCAATCAATCAATCAATCAATCAATCAATCAATCAATCAATCAATCAATCAATCAGTCAGTCAGTCAGTCAGTCAGTCAGTCAGTCAGTCAGTCAGTCAGCTAGTGGATGCCAGGGTAATTCTAAATCAGATTCATTAATCTTAATAACATACCTCAAAACAGCAACAACAAATACAAACAACAACAACAACAACAACAACAACAACAACAACAACATGATTTCTCTTTTCTTCGTTCCCTGTCACCCCTTCAACTTAACTCAGTTGGTAAAGTTAATAGTCTTCTGTGGGTCCAAGAGGGTCTCCCCTTCACACACACACACACACACACACACACACACACACACACACACACACACACACACTGTTTGGTAGTGAATTCAGGTGCCTCTGGCCAGCTCCTATTGGAGAGTCCGGTACACTGGACAGTTTTTAGGACATTCAGGGGTGTCTTTTGTTCCTGGCGGTTCAGGCCTCTTTATTTTGTCCATGAGATGCAGGTAGATCTTGAACATACAACGCCTTGTCCTGAGCTTAAAGAAGGTTCTCTGGTCCCTCTGCGGACACATTAGAACCATCAAGTCATCCACAGCTGAGGCGTGAAAAACGACAAACAAAACAACGTCACACACATGTTGGAATTCAGGGACATTCGAAGACTGATGTCTCAGCAACAAGCTGAAATGACGATTATACATGTACATTGTCAAGAAAGGAAGTACAACACCGAATACAACTCCAAAAGTAATCATTTGAGAGCTTGCCCATTATCGATGGAATCTTTTACCACCGTTAATGCGCACGTTCTCAAATGACAAAAGAGCCCATTCTCTTATCGGGTGATTTGTAAGCGGTAGTGGAGGAATCATTGAGTAACTGCATCAGGGCAATTGCCCATTTTTTTTTTTTAACGAAAAGGTCCATTGGGAAAACAGTCAAGTCTGTAATATAATAAGTATTATGATATAAGGCAATATGTATAATTATCAAGTTTTGCGGGACAAACTGCATTTAATGTTGTTCAGGTGTTTGTAATATAAGACATGCAAAGCCAGCCTCTGGTTTTTATGTTTTCGTAAGTATAGAACGTCATGAAATAATAACACATGTCCCTGACATTACAACTGTCTGGCGCAATATTGCAGTTCAGACATATAACAACTTTAAAATCTCCCAACGCTAATTAATTTCGGAGTGACATTTGAGCAGGGAGAGGCAGGGGTGAATTTTACTAGTTGACTCTAGAAAGACATTTGCCTGTTTTCAATTTTTTTTCTTGTCATCACTATGCGCAAATGGGTCCATCAGAATCTGCTCATCAGTCGATACCTTCAAAACGCTTCTACAGTCCTATCTCTGCATCTCACCAACGCCTCTGCATCCCACAACACGTCTTATTCCCACTTTTTTACCTACAGCCGTGAAAGCTTAGAAAGCCCTGTACAATAGGGAAGTCCATTAAGGAAGACACAACCAGAAAATCGACAACGCAGTAAAAAGACACATCCATTATTTATTCCTTTGAAAATATCACACGTGGCATGAATACCCTGATTGTGTATAGTTTCAGGATCTAGTCCACAAAGACTGAATTGTTTATGTCTTTTTGTTGCCTTTGGGCTCTCTGAGTTTTGAAACATTCTGAATTTTCAGAATATATAATATTACAAAAAATGTAGCCCAATGCTGTGAAGCTCGTCTCATGTGAATTCACTGAAAAGAAAATCTGGTTTGAATACATATATTTCCTTCTTTTGAACTTGTTTTCCTTTATCTGTCAGCAATGGTTTAAACGATCGCTCGTTAAAATGAACAGATAAGAACTGCAAAGCCAGCCTCTGCTTTTCGACATGTTCTCAGAAGTATTAAACTTCATGGAAAAATAGCACAGCCCCTAATACTCCAGTACATTTGTATGGCACAATATGACAGTTCATATATTATGCAACATACGCCAACATTTCCCAACGCTGTATAATTTCGGAATGGCATAATTTATGCAGGAAGAGTCAGGGTCTGACGGTCTGACGGTCTCTTAAGGTTCAAGTTCACCAGATTCATCACACAACTTGCTTTCAAGTCCGTTAGGAAAATCGTCTTCTAGCTCACTTTTGCCTGATATGTTTTGACATTACTGTGATCACGACAGGTCAATACAGGTGTCGAGAGGTGATAAATATTCTTTTCAAGTCATTCAGTTGTCATAATAATGTTATGTGTTCAGGGTTGAGGATGAAAAAAAAAAACAAAAAACAAAAACAACAACAAACACAGCCACAATAAGAATGTTCTACATGCTATTTAAATGGACCTAACAGCTTTTTGAAAACAGCCTAGTGAAATTTCTTCCTTTTGTTCCTCACACTGTTTTCCATCGGCGTAGTCGTGGATTAAAGATACGGAGGAGGGGGAGTGTATGATGGTGACAATTTTTGCATTTTCATTTGAAAGTTTCGAGTTTGAGATGTGTTGCCATTTTTGGAGGAATAGCCATTTCTTCAATCAAAAAGCAAACTTGAAACCAAATTTGAGTTTGTTTTCTCATCATATTCTCTATTTCTGACTCATGCGTCTCTTGAGAAATTCTTGCTTGTGTAAATCCAGCCAAGTAATCATCTGCTGTTGAGGGTAGATAGGAAGAGTTGCAAAAGAAATGTTTCGTTGGTTTCCTGGAGTTTCTTCACCATAGAAAAACATTAAAAAACCAAGATAAATCTAATATGCTCATGCCCCCTAAACTGCTCAATATCTTTGTTACTGATGTATGTCAAAGTGATATTCGGTGGGCAAGAGAGTAAAAATGCCAAATATTTGGATACATGCAATGGGAACAAATTAGTTTACATATTTTTATCACACTTTGACAGAATATTCGATTAGAATATTTGCCACTTTCACTTTGATTATATGTATTTTTCACTAACAGAAGAGGAAATTACATACAGAGAAAGCTCAAGTAAATGCCAGAATATAGAAAGAAACAAAGGAGGGAGGCCCAACAAATTATAACGCAAATATGTCTTCAGCTTTGGGGATGTTTGAGAATAAATTACGGTGTGCATTTTCAGAAGCCCTTTTTCTCGAAACTTGAATTTGAACCCCTGGTGTAAGAGAAGAAGCTAAACATCTCACAAATCAATTGTACCAGAGACTTTAAGTTTTGCAATACATAAAAAAAAATATCTACGGCTAATTGACAAAGAATTCTTGAATTTAATTGACAACTATTGAAATATCATTTCTTAACACTTAGGCCTATGCTCACCTGAATTTGGCGATGAAAAGGAAATGGGGTACCCTATCAATATAACACAAGTATTTAAAGTCATCAACATTGATCATAGCGAAACAAATCTTGGCCATTTACCTAGTCTATGCAATTTTCTACCAGTATCACTTTTTGAAATTGGTGATAAGTGAGACAGCTGTAAATATTTTATGTATTGTCTGTGTACCGGTTTTGTTTGCTGGTTTGTATGTTTGTTTAGTGTTACTAAAGCAACAGTGAATGTAAGTAACAACTGAAGTCTGTATACGCGTCCCTGACACATACCTAACACAACACTAACTTTCCACTACATTTTACACAAACGTATGGAAATTCAATTTGTCAAAAGGATCTCTCCCACACCCCTCAACCCCGTTTAAAGTAATTTTTGGGGAGAGAGGGGTGGTAAACCCACAGGCAGACACCAACAACACTGATTTGTGAAAGCTTGAAGAAGAAACATTCTGCTGTTTCGTACCATTCAGTACTGCACATTGGAAAGTATAAATACTTCTATTATGCTGAGAGTCAGTTATATAATACTGTGGAAGGGTGGGTAAAACACCTCGAATGCTATAGTCCGCTTCTGACTTCACAATTTGTAAGGAATGTTTTCCTTCGTAAAATCGATGATGTTAACATTAAGTTGATTTCATCGATCTCTTTTTTTTAAATGCAAATGGGTATAAGCTGTTATAGGTCACTGTGTCATTCTGTTAGCATTGGAAGCTCTGATGCTGAAAGCGCCTTAACACTGTCGTCAAAGAAGGCAAAAGGTATCGCCGGGCGTCACTCTGACGAGCACCATCAGACGTCTGCTGAGAAGAACTGATGACGTTGATTGTCAGCATGGAAGCGGTTCAGTGGACTTTGATATTGTGGATTCTCACAGGTAGGTGTATCGTCACCGCTATATTTGTTATCGATGTCGTCTTCCCCATCTTTTAGATCAATGTCTTGCAGCCAGGCTTAATGAGGCCTTTTGGCTTAATCAAGCCACTGGTCTGACATCAGGGGTCACCACATGCAATGGAAAATACTGAGAAAATTGCGATTGGAAAACAAATTTATCATACATGATTCATCTGATATACCTCACAAAGACTCAAATTTATCCTCAATTATTGATCATTTCCCAATTAAATCAACAGTTTTATGTATAGAAATGATTTTAGTCACGATTTCCGCGGCAAAAACAAACATGATACCGAAAGTTCTTAGTCACATTCCGAGCCTGATATCTCAGTTCAAAGTGTAGCGACAAAAGCCTCAACTGACTAGCTGGAAGACAACTGTATGTTGAATGACATCTTTCGACTTGTCAGACGATGTTATCTCTGGTGCTCTGGTTAAGAGGTGAAAGCTTCTTAGCGGTGACACCTGTGGATAGCAAGTCCAATTGGTGCGCAGAGATCGTGCGCAGAGTGCAGGTAAGGGTTGGCTAGTGGCGTTTGAGAACTTGCGCATTAACGGTAGGATCTCTTACCATCTTAAGAATTACGTTAACTCTGCATGCTGAACCCACTAAGGGTGCATTCAACACCGATGCACTTATGTAATACTTACGATAGTAAGAGATCCCATCGATAATCCGCAAGTTCTGTGTTGTCTGATTTTGCTGTTCGTCTCTTGAAAGCGGAAATGTCTGCAATCTTTTTTTTCGCTAAATGCTCTTGCCAAATTCACATAAAAAAGGAAATGGCACCTTTTTATGTATAGCAGCTGCGTTCTCTGAAAAACTAAATAGTCAGTTGCTAGATCACAAGATATCAAAATGCAAAGGAGACCTTCAGTCCTAAATGTATATTTCCACGCACCAACACGACCTAAATTCGTGGGTTTTTATGACAAGGAGGGAGGGAGGAGGAGAAGTTTTTTTTAACATGTAGAGAAGAATTGGAATATATAATGTACATTTTATTTATATACAGAGGAGCAAAGATAATGCTCACACCTTAGGACCTACCAAAAGTGTACTTATTAACAGAAATACGTATCAGCAGTGCACGTATCCTTAGCAAAGAAAAATCTGGATCCAAAATTCTGTACTCAGTATCCATGTATTTACGTATTAAGCGTGTTCGTATCAAGCATACTCTGTATGCGGTGTCTCCTTTCTCTTCCACAGTTACCAGGACATGGCTGACAGTGAACTGTCAAACAGTTGGAGGCACATGCACAATATCTGGAGAGTACAAGCCAGATCAGTACGACTGTTCAGCTTATTTCTTCTGTTCGAAAGGAACGTGGGAGAGAAATCTGTGTGGAAACATCCTGGTGTTTAATCCGAAGATAAATGCTTGCGACGACCCTAAGAAATACTCATGCAGTAAGTTAAAAAATGGTTTGGATCTAAAAGATTGAATTTAGGACGTCGTGATTTGAGGTCTTGCCGGGCAGATTTTTTTTTTCTACAATCTTATGAAAAAGATCCCTGCAGGGACGACCGGTATTGGTAGGTAGTATCAGTCTCTATACAAGCCAAACAGGCTGCGATTAATGCGGAAGGCCAAGAAAGTAATGCACTGACCTGCGAGTGGTGTTTGCTAGATTTATATCTCAGCCTTATTCGTTAGCATACATACCACCGTTGATTCTTGTCACATCCTCCTCTGACACAAGCCGTTGATAAGACGTTGCACTAATAAAGTATTTGAAACCGTACGTCGTTGCCGCCATGTTGACCAGCTTTCTCTTCCGGTGATGGCAAAAGTCGTCACATTTCTAACAAACCTCTAGTAGGTGTGCACTTTTCCTCACTGTGAGTGACATGCACCACACACAAAAAAAACGCACCTGTGCTAAGGACCGCCCACAGCATAGAAGGACCGCTCCTTTCATGACACCGCAGGGACCAAACAAACGCTCAGGTCTAAGTTGCGCATTCCGATGGCGACACGCCTAAGATAATACACCACTATAACAAATGTACCATTCTGCACTTTGGTGCTCAATGTCCCAAGTCAAATCCAAAGAGTGTTGCATCAGCGTTTCCACACCAAGGAATGTTCAATGCAAATTGATTAAAACGTAAACAAACGGGATTTTATATCATTTTGTCTTGATGTGAGATTGCACAGCCGCTAACCACTTCCATCAAAGTCTTTGCCTGTTAAGAGTAAACTGTTTTCACACGTTTCAAAATCCCGGATAGGTGCAAAGTCTTTACTTTAAACTTTAGCCCTAGACTGTTACAGTAATGTACAATTAATAACTTTCTGATGGCAAACACTGAAACGCCAGTAAACTTTTTTTCCTTGTTATTTTGTACTATTTTCCTTCATCGTATTCACCCACACTGACCTTTTCAGTCGCCTCGACCACGACGGCACCCGAACCAACAACAACGCCACAAACGACTACAACTTCATCTGAAATACTTCCACAGAATGGCACCTTCCTATATCCCTGGCTTCAAGTAATACCAGGTACGATACCCTTTGACAGTTCGTCGTAGGGCATGAAATCAATTATGAATATGATGATTCAGAGACTGGGTGGGTGAGGACTAGTTGCAGGAGCCAAACGGTAGAAGCCTCTTTGAGCCATTTAATAAAAAATTTCCTTTCGAACCACAGGAACGTTCCGAGAAGGCCAAGGTTAGTCTGCAGGTCTGGTGCCACCACTGTGCTCAAATTATATACTATATACAGTGGGGGTCCTTCATTTAGTTTTATCACACTTTTAAATTAGATTAAAAAGAGGTTAAAAATGTGGACTTCTTTTGCAGATCACAGGCCAGCACAAATGAAATCCGCTGAAGCCATTGGGAAGCACTGCCTGCAATAATTATTTTTTAACAAATTCAAGACTGAAATTCACCACTTTTGCGGTGTGGTTTCATGTTTCTATACTATGGCTTCTGCAACCTAATCTGTACTATAAGAATGGACCAGGGGTGTGACAGTCTGTTTTCGAAGGCCATAAACTCCGAGGCCGTATTACTCAAATTCGTTTCGGAAATGTAAACTTGAACGATGTTTAGCGTCAATATCTGCTCATCGAAGGTGCAAGATTTCCATAAATAAAATATGGGCAGGTTTGTGCCGCGTCCTCCATTTTGCTCTTTTCAAGGATGGAGTTTCGAATTCCGTCTCCTGTCATTGATAACACTATGCAGTGTGAAGCCGTCGAATACTGGCAAATTAACTGGTAAACCCATTTATTGAGCCGGAGTGCATGCTGGTTAACTATTGCCCACAATGATATTGCTGTGATCTCCATGTAGCGGATTATTTCATTTTTAAGTCATCTAATATCCCATTCATAGAATAGGCGTCCATGCTAGTAATTATGAATACTAGTAACAACACGCATACTTCGAATAGGTTTGCACACCTGACCAGATAATTGTGTCAAATAGATGTATGGGATATAGACCTATCCTACTGATGACAGACAACAGAATGTGCGGCGACCTTTGACCCGTGAACTCTGACCAAAGGAAGCAAAGCACCTTTACTTCAGGATATTCAAAACAACAACTGGCGATTACACGAAGCTTAACCCTCCAAAAAAAGAGTTAGCAGTTGGAAATATACAACCTCTGCTAATAATAAAGCTAAGGGCGGCATGCACCTCAGCACTGACTTTGTAAATTATGGCATGTTAGATTTCGTAAGAGTATGGGGCATTTGCAATGACTTGCATAGCCTTCCATGGACTGGTCCGTCTTGGCGCTATTATAGACCTACTGTAGTACGGTTACATGTAGAATTATAAAGTGTTATGGGTGCATGTTCTGATGTCAGAAAATGACTTTTGTATTATTCTGCCATACCAATTTTGTGCCTGTGAATTAAGAATATCGTTCTTTTGCATTAAACGAGGAAGCGGTCTTTTTTAACGTAACAAAGGAACATTAAAATTGCCCTCTGCCTTCAAAATTGTTCTCGAGTCTGTCACTTTTTGGCGTGTCGAACTGATGAATGTATGATTTTTTTTTCTTGACACCTCTTAGGTAGAAATGGCTCACAGATAAGACTTTTTAAATAGTTAACAGCATTTACTGAACTCATAGGGAATTCTCTTTCAAAGTACAGTCCAATGTTCTTTTTTGAATTTTTGAAGTTAGCAATGGTTGAACTGAGAGATGTGACGGCCTTAGAGCCCATTATGATCTTTAACCTTAAGAAGCAAGCTTTTGAATCCCCAGCAAGCACAACGGCATTGAATCATTATCAAGACCCTTGGACATTACTTGTTGTCCCTCTCCCCAACATATTGAGGAACGGTATCAATGGTAATGCAAAGAACACAAGTAATAGTTGTTTGTAACATTATAATAAAAAAGTAATCAGTTCATCTAAGGTTCATATTTTGAACAACAGACTCGCCACTGATAAAGACTAATTCATACGTTGATCTCCTCGTGTCCACAGATGCTAAGACTGAAACAACAACTAGACCCGCTACAGATACAACAACAGATGCAACAGAAGTGCCAACAACTGAATCTACCTTATCGAGAAATGTATTTGAAACCTCAACAAGTGGACAGACCAGTCCAGCAGCTAAGATTTTTACTTCAGCTGGTGGACATTTCACAACGATTTCAGCAACCCCACCCACTCGATTCACAGCTGACCGATCTTTACTTTCAACAAAGGCACAGACAAGCCTATCAGATACGACACAGCAAAAAATCCTGCCAACACAAAAATCTAATATTTTAACAACTGCCCCTACTCTTGCCTCGACAGAAAAATATTCTGGAGTTTTTACCACTCAGAACTGGAACGGACCAACAATAAATAATACACCGAGTGAAGCTTACTCCGAAGGTCCGTCAACCCAACTACCAGGTGGGTCTACTGGCGAAGTGACTCCTCTGACAAATGAGACGTATGTTGGGAATCTGTCGATACAGGAACCAAATGAGTCCACAATCAAACCAAATGCTGTAGTAGATGAAACAACTTCTGAAAGTCTATCAACACCTACAGAGAATTCAGTCATACATGAGACGGGCATTGTCCCAAAAGAAATGTTTCCAGGTGTTTCATCAACGCAGACATTGAATACAACGAATGAACCGAATGTTACACTACATGAGACATATTATTACCCTAATGATATGACAACACAGGAACCAAGTATGACCACAAATCCACCTACCGCCGTGACAAATGACCGCGTTCAAGTGGGCCAATCAACAAACACTGTAAAAGGCGTCACGACAGAGGAAACAAACGAACAAGAATCGCACATCA
This sequence comes from Ellobium chinense, assembly GCA_033807755.1. Lineage (NCBI taxonomy): Eukaryota > Metazoa > Mollusca > Gastropoda > Ellobiida > Ellobiidae > Ellobium > Ellobium chinense. Next base: position 333,726 of record JAWQUT010000530.1, on the reverse strand, counting down.
CTACAGCTTCGTCGACATTCTCAGAAGTGAGTGACACCTACCCTACCACAGTTTGGGATACGCCTATGGCTTCAGCTCCCTCGAACAAAACCACAGACTCAGCCGGTTGGCTTTGTCTTAATAATGCCAAAGAATGGAACCTGACACAGGGGGAAATTGAGCTGCTTCTCAATGAAATTGCACAGTTCTTGCTCGTGGATCCCAGGTCGACTTCCGCGTACAAAAGGAAGTTCATGAGCTCGCCAGATAGTCGACCATCCAGTACCGGTATGGGTGTCTTTGGACTAACATTCTGTATCAGTGTTGTTTCCTTTATTGCACTGTCCGACTTCTTGAGATTGTGTCTCACTAGAAAAGGCGACAACAAGAAAGAACGTGAAGGCTGAAATAGATAAGAAAAAAAAAACGAGGAAAAAATTCCTACAAAGAGCCATGAATTTAAAAAAAAGAAGATTTAAACTGTAGGTTAATATTTCAAGGCAAAATAGATGTTTATTTGACTAGAACGTATGCAAACAGTTTTCGCAGGAGTTCCTGCTTCGTCAGGCTTAAAACGTAAACTTCATCACGTAGCCATTTCATAAAGTAAGAAAAAGTAGATGTGTTAAAAGAGCTGACAATGAAACTGAAGAAGATTGAGCATTAATGGAAAGATCACTACTCTCTACAGTGAGTGCCAGTCAGTAATGCACAGATGTAAGGGAGGAGAGAAAAAGGAGATGTTGGCTTGCAGGAAGCTTAACGAAGTAGAAGACACAATCAGACAACAGTAGGTACGATCAACTGTGGGACTCTTCGCTTGATTTTGAAACGGGGAACAGTGCATATACTGGACCTTCTAAACTGTGACATTGTCACTTCTGTCCACAAGTTAACAAATTAAGTACCGTAGCTACAACAGTGTGTAATAATGATAGCCTTGCAAAAATCATTGTCATCAACGACTTTTAAACCTGGTGTACAGCAAGGATCCCTCTCAAGTCCTCATGTACTTTCTTATCCATCTGACCAGCTATCTCGTTGTTTTTTTTCCCTTTCCAAACAGTACAGCTGTATCCAAAATGTTTGAGAATGTGCTGCTTATGAACACCTGGTAGATATGCAACTTGCTCAATCGCACACTCTTGTTTTTGGATTTAGTTAAGAATTTAACAAGTCCCATCTTTCAGTTCATTCTATTCTTGTTGTCTTCTCATAATTGTCAATTTAAC
>JAWQUT010000530.1:310106-320570 GCA_033807755.1 Ellobium chinense | reverse complement strand
GTTTTACGTGTTCCTCATGCACACTATTCCCACTCCTCTAGCTGACACCCAGTCTTTCGAGAGTTAAACCAACACACAAGTCATGAAAACAAATCGGGAATCCTAGTCAATGTTTCTGTTTGATAAACTGATCCCTGCCGAGCTTTAGACAGAAAACGCTCGGCAACATAGTGGCAACCATCTACAGTTTCATATATGTTAGTGGAACATGGTATGAAAGGCTTTTGTAGGAGGAGGCTGTGGTAAGAATCATAGGTGGTTTGTATGCTGATGAATGAGGGAAAGATAAACGTCACTCACGAGTCAGTGCATTGTTTTCTGTCTCTTCCGCATTGTCTAGAAACTGACAGTTCCTCGGCTAGGGAAGGTGTGGCTCCCCTTACTGTCAGATTGTAAGAACCAAACAGACACAGTCCAGTACAGTTTATAATGCTTAAATGTGTTACTCAAATCTACAGGCATGAAAGGGAACTCTATCCCAATGATGGCCAACCCAGTAGCTGGAACAGGAGACACGTACACAGGACTGGAGTACCTGACAGCTGTAGACCAACTCATGTGTTATCAGGACGTCCATCTCATGGAAGGTACAGCTGCTGTCGTCTTTTGACGAAAAGATACATATGCAACAGAAATTGTATTGCATTATATGTACCTTTTTGGTAACAAGACAGAAGAGCTTAAGGCGAGATGTGTTTAATGAACAGACCTGTATTCCCAGACTGATAAAAGTACAACAATGTGTGGTTCAGACATGATCTATTTCCAATGTTTGGAAGGAATTTGAATAGGGCAATATGGATTATTTCTCACGACCAGAATAAAAACTAAAACATTAATTTAGAGGCAGAGATGGAACAGGTTTCATGGGAATCCCACAGAGTTCGAGGAGTGGCTGTAGAAAAATGGGTGACTAGAAAAGGGGCGGGGAATCCTGGTAGGCTAGCAAGCTTTTTGTTTTTTTCCTTTAACAAAATGAGAGATTAACATAATGTTCTCTTTCCGCCCCCTCCTCTCCTTCCTGATATAGAAGAGCTGCTATGATAACTAATATTTAAAGCTGATACTATCGCTCCAACCTATTTATACCCAACCGCTGCTTAAACAATGCTCTGTCAACGAATCTACGCTAAAGCTATCGCGGATAATCATTTAATCCCTTTACTATTTTGTGCTGTTACATAAGTTTTCATGGAGTAAAAGTACCTTTAGGCGATTGCCCCTACTTCAGCAACTAACATCACATGCCATTATACTTGTGATGACATGTGATATCAACTGACATGAGCATAAACAATCAGGATAAAAAGATAGAATATGCGTTTGCAAGCTGGGAATGTTCGCTCTGAGCTACAAGCAACTGTAGATGAAGCTGTCACAGTATGTAACTACTGTATTGTTGTAAATGAAATGGTTTATGTTTTCTCAAATCTATTCTAGTATTAACTGGCTGGGAGGTGGCCAACCGATACAGGATAGTAAACAGTATGAAGCAGCAGGTGTATACTGTCTTTGAAGGTGAGTGTTTAGGCGTGATTTCCATGTATGTGGTCAGTGATTTCCATGTATGTGATCAGTGATTTCCATGTATGTGGTCACATGCTGAAAAATGAACAATGAAAATGAAAATACGACTTTTATTTACTCCGTAAGGAAATTGATTTACAATGTTATACAACATGTTATAAATCTCATTCAAAATACAAACATATATAGAACAATACACTTCATACATGTAAATACATAAATGTTACACATGAAATACATAACACAGTCATTGGTGGTCGCCAGCAATGCAGCGCCATGGTCCCCCCAGCTCTAAAGCCAGATACTCATTTACACATGAATCGAGTGGGGAAATGGAAGTGAAGTGTCTTTCCCAAGGACACTACAGCATAAACCACCCGGTCCGTTGGACTTGATAGTCTTAAGTTTTTGAAATCGACTCACAAACCACACAGCCACGCTGCTGTGAGGGTCGTGTGGAGGTTCCCGAGTGAACCTGTACTATTTGGAGCTAATTGCTATAGAATGAAGGGACGGAAGAAAGAAATGCACAGAAGTAGAATAGACTTCTTAAAGTGGGCCATAACAACTATCAACGATTGGAACCACGTAATCAAAACATGATGAGATTAATCATAAGTTATGAACGTTTTTTCGAAATGCCATGTTACCAATCGAAACGACGGTCGTCCCCTCCCCTCGTCCATCTTTTCAGTGTGATATACTTTTGTTAAAAAACAAACAAAAAAACAACAACAAATGAACTGTGAATTCAGAGATGCACTTCTATAGTCATTCAAATCAAAATTGACTCATACCTTTGACTGTTTCTTCATGGCTATTTTAACATACTACCCAAATTTGAGGGCTGTACTTGAAGCGATGTGGGTTTGAATACCGGACAAATACAACTAGTAACAATTCGCCAGACAGTCCCAGATTTGGGGCTTCATTTAGGAATTTGTGTAACACATTTTCTGGGTTTCTCTTTTACAGAACCTGAGTCGATGTGTCAGCTGCAATGTTGTGGGAGAAACAGAGGATTTAAACTGCATGTTCGAGACAATTTTGATCAGGTCAGAAAATAGAATAAAGGTATTTTGGCCGGACAGTCAGAATACCCCTTGGAGAATTATATAACCAGACAGCTAAACTGAACATTTATTTTTTTGTATGTGACAAAGCTCAGGAAATGGTTCTTACCCGTCCCCCCAAAAAGAGAGATACAGGAATTTGTATTTAAAAAAAAAATTCTCATGTTAGCTAGGTGAACAAAATTAGATCAACGGTCTCTGAAACAGAACAGAGAAAGTTATCTATAAACTACTTCATCTGGGAATCGCTTGTTTCTTCACATTTTGAGTCAGCGGGGTAATCTACTGAGGCTGAGAAATAAGTTACCTATATGAGTGAATTTTAGTACTTAAATTTGGAATGAGAGACTTCGTATTTCCAGTTCAGTCTGATGAACAATCAGAAAAGGAAATTTAAAAGCTGAATCCAGCCAGAATACTCCACGCGGTGTATATTTTGGCCGTCCAGCCAATAAACTCACTCAGTATTTAGAGCCGAGACTAACTGGTTGTTGTCATTTCCTAACCCTCAAACCTCTATAATTTCTTTTTTTCTGGTTTATAGTTTATTTTATTCACAGAACTGTGATACTGAGCGTTTGTGTGCTCATTGTTGCTTCATGAACCTTATATAATTGTTTTGTATACTATCTGTCCACCAACTGACCAACTGGCTATTTGTGTCCCTGATAAACTTGTATATGTCTATAGACAAATGTGAATTCTGATTTACTAAGTTGTTGTTTTTTTTGTTGTTTTTTTGGCGTAATGATAAATCAATAAGTCAATTATAAATATTTGTATTGCTGTCACGTAATAATTAATACAGATAGTTTGCACGAGTTTGATAAGACATATTATTACCCAGGTTATAAAGCTTTTAATACAATCACTACGAATATTTAAATGAGATCTGTCTTTTAAGTTGCCCCCCCTTTTTTTTTGTTTTGGTACCAACAGGATGTATTTGTCCTGGATCGTCCATTCCAATGTTGTGCTGGATGGCCCTGCTGCGCTGATGGTTGTAGCATGTATCCTATTGAGGTCAAGGACAAGTTTGACCAGAAGATCGGCATGGTTCGAATGATGTAAGCTTCAGATGTTTAAAATGCGTTGTACCAGTAGCGTGAAGGAATGGCAGAGAAATTGTAATGTCGTGTACTTTGATTCGACATTCATTCAAGAACAACAGACACAGACATCTCGTAGGTGGTAGAGTACAGGAGTGTGCGGTTTTATTTTACCTCGTTTTGGTAGCTTGGGTAACTAATTATGATATCTATGGAAACCCGTTGGGTAACAAACTAAGGTGTATCATTTGTCCACATTTGATATAATTATACCATAGAAAGGGTTAAAGAGTTCTCACAGGGCTTTGGAATGATAAAAGATTTAGATCTTGTACAGCATTACTAGACTAGTTCAGGTACATTTTCAAGACTATATATTGTATCAGTGAATTACTCTTCTGTTTTTTTGGTTGTTTTTTTTATCATTCAAATATAATAGCAGCGTATCTACAATGAAACCTGATACATGTATTAAAGGCGTCAGTGATTATGCCTAGGTATAAATTCACAATTTCACATGAATAGGTTCATTACTATTCTATCATTTCAGTAATTTAGGTAAACATCGACATTCTCAGTAATAATTCTACAAGTACATTTTTTCATGGGCAAATGCATTAGTGAAGCGTGTGAGATGCATCCATGGTGCTTAGGAAGAAGTGCCAAATTATGCATGAAGTGGACATGATGCTTTATTTCAATTAAGTGTAGTTTATAGTAACGTCAAACTCTATACAAATTAGCTGCACTGCATTTTTCTTCTCAGATTCGTGTGATATGGACAGGTGACCATAATTTATTGTTGCTTGGGAAATGACCACTATTTATTGACAAAAATAAATTTGTATGTCCATTAAACAATTACTGATTAGAGTGGTTTAACGAATCGAAATGAGAAGAACGATAGACATGCTGAAGTGGTTTTACAAGTCGACATAATGCATCTCCATAGACAAAGCAGTTTGATACTTTGTAATAATGTTGATCTAGACACATCAGAGTGATCTGACACATCGAAATAATGCTGATCTTTAGACATACCACCCAATAGATGTTTTGGGTTTTTTTGTATCTGCATAGGACCTATTGCTGCAATCCTTACTTTGGACTCTTCGACCAAAGCGATAATTTACTCTATGACCTAAAGGGACCGTGTTGTCCCTGTCAGGGTCCTTGCTGCACTGCGGACATAGATTTCCCAGTAAGTATTCCTACTGGTATCTATATCTATATCTATTTCTATAGCTATATCTACATCTACATCTACATCTATATTTACATCTATATCTATATTTAAATCTATATAACATGGCATTTTTGTAATACTCCCTGACAGGGTTGGGCAGAACTAAAAGGATATGAATGTAGTACATGAACTTAAGTTCAGTTCACTTCAACTTGTCTTGAACTCAAAAGCTATTTTGGACGAACTGATCTGAATCTGAACTGTAGCAATTTTGGGTGCTTGATCTGAACTTTAATTTTCTACCTAAATTTCAGTTCAGTTTACATCTTCCTCGAAAATCAGAACCGAATGTCAATTTCACAAACCAGAAAGGAAGTGATCTGTTCTGAAAAATACTGAGTTTTAATGGAACTTGGCTAAACTTGATCTTAGGGCTTTTTGCACTTGGTGGGCTGAACTTGATCTGAACTGACTTGTTTGGTGAACTCGCTCAACCCTACCTTCTGCGCCTACGAATTAGGCCCTCAGTTCTGATCTTCACGACTACTTTGACGACAGCAGTTACGGCGGACGATGTCCCCAAAACAGCAAGAAGAGCAGCAATACACAAACGTGCGGAGAGAGGGAGAGGGAGAGAGAGAGGGAAAGAGAAAGAGAGAGAGAGAGAGAGAGAAAGAGAGAGAAAGGATGAACTTTCCCTGACTCCCACGTATTCAAACATCTGCAAATCTAGGGCGTACTGATCTTTTGAAATGTAGGAGACGTACTGTGGAATGAATTGTTCCATATATCGTTATCCAGCAGCTGAAAACAGGGCATTTAGTGGTTCAGAAAATACCATATCTACTCATAAAAAGAACGCCATTTCCTCTGTCATCTGAATGTGTCCAATGAAAGCATTTCCATTGTGTAAAACTTCATGTTAGAAAAGAAAAATTGCAGATCCTCGAGGTGCGCAACTCTCATTTCTCCATTTTATTTCCGTATGATGCTTTCAGGAGAGGACAACTTGCAATTCAGGATCCCCTGATAAGCTTGATGTTTATAAGGAAACTAGGAAGTAAAAACACAAACCTCGTAAAGAAACTTCAAATCAAACTGATCAATATTAAGAAATAATATGATTGACGGCTACACAATGTTCTGAAACATCGAATTTGATTGGAGGACACATCTTTCACTTTCGGGTTTTTCAGGAACAGAATTTCCTCCCGTCCCCTTGTCCGGGTTTCCGTTTCTCTGTTTGATTGTATTAGTTGACATAAAAATGTCACAAAGAGAGATGATTATCTACTACATCAATCCATTGTTATGGTCAGACAAATTGGTTTTCTTCTCTGCAGATTCGGAGCCGGAGAGACGGTTCGCAAGTCGCAAACGTCGCCAAAGTATGGGGTGGATTTTTCAGGGAGGCGTACACAAATGCTGATACATATAGTGTCAGATGTAAGTATCCATTCATCTATCCATCCATCCATCCATCCATCCATCCATCCATCCATCCATCTATCCATCTATCCATCTATCCATACATCCATTTATCCATCCATTTATCCATCCATCCATCCATCCATCCATCCATCCATCCATCCATGCAACAATCCATCCATGTCTCTCTAAATAACTTCTTTCTGTTTATACGTGCAACATGCCTGCCAACTTGTATACCCACCTACCTATCTATCTATCTTTCTCTCTATAATCTACAGTTCCAATGGATCTTGATGTCAAACATAAAGCACTGATGATCGCTTCCATATTCTTGCTTGTAAGTATTCTACACTACTATTACTTCTACTACTACAACAACTACTACTTCTACTACAATTGCAACTACCACTACTAATACTACTATTACTACTACTTCTACAACTACCACTACCTCAATTACTACTACTACTACTTCCCCTCTTCCTGCTACTGCTATTACTATTACTACTACTACTACTACTACTACTGCTGCTGCTACTACTACTACTACTACTACTAATACTGCTACTACTAATGTTACTACTCTACTGCTACTACTACTACTACTACTACTACTACTACTACTACTACTATTGCTTCAACTACTGCTACTACTACTATTTCTACTACTACCAGTACTACTACTACTGCTACCACTTCTATCACTACTACTGCTACCATCACTACCACTACTTTTACTACTACTGCTACTACTACTACCGCTGTTATTACTATCTATTTCTACTTATAAAAATTATTATAATTCACAGCGTACTGTTGATGACTTGATTATTTTATCTTCATTTTCTCCACAGGATTTCTCCTTATTTGAAAGGTCGAAAAATAAAAATCATCATCACTGAAGAGAGATGTGCTGTGCTCTCGACGTTGCTGGCTCCTATCATCACATCTCTGTTATCACTTTTTTTTTGTTTTTGTGATGTGAGAGCAAATGGACTACAATCAACTTCTTTATGATATGCACGGTGATCCAGGCAGAGTAAGCCACAACCCACAAGCTTCTCAAAATTACAACCGCCTTCCACTATTCCATCGTCAGAGGAATATGATTAGCTAATAAATATGGTTTATTACATTGGCTTTTTTTTTTTTTTTTNTGATACCTCGTACATCTTCAATTTTAGGAAGCGAGAGTTGACGACACTATGGCACTACTATTTTGCTTAAACCGGAAGTGAGCTTATTGGAGTTGACCCATTAAGAAGGGTCTGTGACCTCTTTTTAATTTCTGTTGGTCATGAGTAGAATTCAGGGCTGGCGTCGCTCTACTGTCGGCACTGAGGCCTATGCAATATCCTTCACTTTTTTCAGTGCATTGTGAATAGCATATTATATCACTCCTCTCCATCCTTTGATCGATGGTCTCGTAGCTTCACAAAATGAGGCTTACCTCGCTCTTTTCAGTATGACATCAACTTACTGATATGATATTGAAAGTTTTATTTGTATACTGTATACTGTACTTATATTAGATGAAAGCGTTTTGACCTAGCTTTATTCTGGGCCGAGATAGAATTGTTTGAAATTTCAGAGGATTATATCAATAGTCTAGAGATATGTGTGGCCGCAAGGAAAAACCCATTGTATTTTGCAATGGGTAATTTTGAACCAGAGCCTTGAAAAGTCGAATTTCGATTTTCTGGGCCAAATTGAGATTTCTGCAGAATTAGATAGTTCATTCATTTATCTTTCCGTTCATGTAAATTTTATCAATGAAAGTGGGGTTTAAATGTTGATTTTTAGTCTTTTCATGAAGCACCCTTTGCTTAGATGTGTGGTTTAAAAGACTTTAATCTCATATTTCTCAAACTCTATAGATTGTAATGGTGAAGTTACGAATTTGTCCATAACTTTGGAACTATAGCTTGTTTCAAAATTATCCGCGCGCGTTTTTGGTGAATATCTCTGTAACGCCTTGACAAAAATCAATGCCACTTTGCAAGCCTCTCTCTATCAATTTGTCTTAACTGAAACTGATTTTTTTGTGATTTTTGGCTCAGAAATAGTCATTTTTCCATATAATTATCGAAGAATGGTTTTGATTACAGCTCACCGAGTGTTTACAGCACTTAAACTCAGTGTCAACAGAAAGAAATTTTCATTCCCTTCCATTTAGTGGCAAGTCTCATTTATTCGTTTAATTGCAATATAATGTTATAATATGATATTATAACGCTTTGAGCGCATGAGAAAAGGATGAGTGAGGGTTGTGTGAGTTGTTTTGTTCATGCATAAAGTACATGTAAAAGTAATATCAACGATTACGAAACGACCAGTAGTTGTGCAGCTCGATTCATCTTCAAGCTCAAGTTCCTTCTCTGAAGATGAATCTGAGACAGATTGATTATATAAACGTGTCTTTGCTTTAAAGTGGCCGTATGCAAAATCCATTGTAATTTGGAAGGTGAGAGGGGATAGAGAGTTGAGAATATAATTTTTGTATTAGTCTAGTTTACGAGACGAATAACATGTCCTACTTGAGTGTGAGTTCTTGGTAGTATGTGGAAGTCGTAGGTTTATAAGTAGAGGATTTTATAATATACGTTCTAATAATGTGTAAGGCTAAATAATTAATTGAATGCCAGAGCAAAAATGTCTTAGCTGAATTAGCAAAATACATTGGATCTGTTTAACAAAAACATTCAGTGAGGAGAAAATATATTTTAATGAATAGAATTAAGAACAAATGCTAGAAATGAATGGTGACTTGTGTAAGTAAATGTTGTGTGTGTAGATTACACTGCGTGAAATGTAAAATGTATACTGTAAAGTTGTTATATAGTGTGACGAGAAATTGTAATAATTGTTTATAACCTGTATATAATGTCATATCGAACACAAACTGTGTACCACAGTCGTAATCTGGGTCTTATTAATTGAACTTGTTAAAATTCTTGATACCTACTAGGTCTGTATGTTCCTGTAACTGAAAATCATGACTTTGTAATATATGTATGTAACAATTTATGCTCTTGTGTTCACTCTTACGAAACCAGTGGCCGTATGCAAAATCCATACGTTAAGTAACGTGCTGCGTAAACTACAATGACAAGTGTCTTGGCGAGAGTCCACACCATAACTGTTGTACATGGGCGAACAAATAATACACAAAAGAACAGTGTATGGCCATTAAAAGCAAATAAAGACGATTTGGTAATTCCAACGTCATCTGATAAAAGGGGTTATCTTTGTCAAAAGTGTTTTTGAGCTGTGGTCTGGGCTCTCACCAAGAAACTTCTTAGTGACAGTGATCGTAATAGTGGTCAGGGAAGGGCAAGTTTACCAGAAAAGTCAGTTCAGATCAAGTTCAGTTCACCACGAGGTTAAAAGCCTGAGACCAAGTGGTTTAAACATCGATTAGTAGTTTTCAGATCAGATCAGTTCCTCTGAAATTTGCATTCCGTTCTGGTTTTCCAGGTAGATCTGAACTGAACCGAAACTTAGGTAGAAAAGTAAAGTTCAGATCAAGCGCCCAGAACAGCTACCATAAAGCTCCAGATCAGTTCGTTTACAACAGATAGTAACGTCAGATCAAGTTCATGTGAACTGAACTTTAGTTCCAGAACTGCGTTCATATGATCTCAGTTTTGCCCAACCCTGGCACTGGAGAAATGTTAAGTGGACACTGGACAGCTGACAGGCAGAAACTGAGGTGCGTTTATACGTGTGTCTATACGAGTCTATACTAGTGAGCCGGTATATGACAAAGAAGAAGAAGATGTTGAGGTGTAAGTGATGAAGAGGATGGAAGCTGAGGCTGTGGCGGCGTTAGTGATAGTGATAAGGGTGACATGTGAAGTGGTAGTAGTAGTAATGATGCTGGTAGTGGTGATGCAGCATTATTGACGACGGTAGTGGTGCAGTGGTAATGGTGAAGATGAAAGTGGTAAGCTGAGAGTGTGGTGGTGCTGAGAACAGTGGTGGAAATGGTAGTGAGTGATAATGGTAGTGGTGGTGTCTCTGGTGTTGTGTTGTGATAGTCTTTAGAGAGAATGAACGTAATCAGAAAAGCAGGGGGAAGGGAAGCTACTGTGTCATTCCCTATCACTGCTGGGTTTCTTTCTTTCTTTCTTTCTTTCTTTCTTTCTTTCTTTCTTTCTTTCTTTCTTTCTTTCTTTCTTTCTTTCTTTCTTTCTTT
>JAWQUT010000530.1:291152-309642 GCA_033807755.1 Ellobium chinense | reverse complement strand
CCACACCATAACTGTTGTACATGGGCGAACAAATAATACACAAAAGAACAGTGTATGGCCATTAAAAGCAAATAAAGACGATTTGGTAATTCCAACGTCATCTGATAAAAGGGGTTATCTTTGTCAAAAGTGTTTTTGAGCTGTGGTCTGGGCTCTCACCAAGAAACTTCTTAGTGACAGTGATCGTAATAGTGGTCAGGGAAGGGCAAGTTTACCAGAAAAGTCAGTTCAGATCAAGTTCAGTTCACCACGAGGTAAAAAGCCTGAGACCAAGTGGTTTAAACATCGATTAGTAGTTTTCAGATCAGATCAGATCAGGTCCTCTGAAACTGGCATTTTGATTTTCCAGGTAGATCTGAACAGAACCGAAACTTAGGTAGAACAGTAAAGTTCAGATCAAGCGCCCAGAACAGCTACCATAAAGCTCCAGATCAGTTCGTTTACAATAGATAGTAAAGTCAGATCAAGTTCATGTGAACTGAACTTAAGTTCCAGAACTGCGTTCATATGGTCTCAGTTCTGCCCAACCCTGGCACTGGAAAAATGTTAAGTGGACACTGGACAGCTGACAGGCAGAAACTGAGGTGCGTACGTGTGTCTATACGAGTCTATACTAGTGAGCAGGTGTCAGACAAAGAAGAAGAAGATGTTGAGGTGTAAGTGATGAAGAGGATGGAAGCTGAGGCTGTGGTGGCGTTAGTGATAAGGGTGACAACTGAAGTGGTAGTAGCAGTAGTGATGATGGTAGTGGTGATGCAGCATTATTGACGACGGTGGTGGTGCAGTGGTAATGGTGAAGATGAAAGTAGTAAGTTGAGAGTGTGGTGGTGCTGAGAACAGTGGTGGAAGTGGTAGTGAGTGATAATGATAGTGGTGGTGTCTGTAGTGATGTGTTGTGATAGTCTTTAGAGAGAATGAACGTAATCAGAAAAGCGGAGGGAAGGGAAGCTACTGTGTCATTCCCTATCACTGCTGGGTTTCTTTCTTTTTCTCACTTTCTTTCTTTCTTTCTTTCTTTTTTTCTTTTAAGCCTACCAACGAGGATTGGGCAAGTTCACCAAAACAGTCAGCTGAGACCAAGTTCAGTTCACCAAGGGGAAAAAGCATTAAGATCAAGTTTAGCCCATTCTATGCAAATTGAGTAGTTTTCAGAACAGACATTTCCTCTTGGTTTTAGGAATCAGGATTCGGTTTTGAGGTTCGAGGTAGATGTGAACTGAACTGAAATTTAGATAGGAAATCTAAACTTTACATCAAGCCCCAAAATAGCTACTGTTCAATCCAGGTCAGTTCGTCCAAAATAACTGTTAAGCTCGGACCATGTCCAGGTAAATTGAACTGAATTCACGATCATGTGATCTCAGTTCTACCCAACTCTGCTATCAATCCTTGGTTTCCTTTTACTCATTTACTTGTGCAGAAAGCTCACAAATGACTCAAAATATTGTGGCATATTTTACTAATCTTGTATTTGTGATACTTTTATTTAATGTACAAGGTAGGCCCTTTATAGTGACATTTTCAAATTGTTTACAAACTCTGATATGACGAAAGTTTTTAGTTTATTATCATTGTATCAGGTAGTAGTGGTGATGGTAGTGATGGTGGTAGTGGTAGTGATGGTGGTGATGGTGGTAGTGGTAGTAGTAGTGGTGGTGGGGATAGTAGTGATGGTATTGGTGGTGATGGTGGTGATAGTGGTAGTGGTGGTGGTGATAGTGGTAATGGTGGTGGTGGTGGTGGTGGTGATGGTATTGGTGGTAATGGTGGTGATAGTGGTGATGGTGGTGATGGTGGTAGTGGTGGTGATGGTGATCGTGGTGGTGGTGGTGTGATGGTAATGGTGATGGTAGTGATGATGGTGGTGCTGGTAGTTGTGGTGGTGATGGTGGTGGTGGTGGTTAGAAGCAGTAGTAATGTTTCAACACCTTTGACAGTAATCAGTGAATCATTTTCAAATTTTGCAGTACAACACACGCCGTGATAAACAATGTAATGATGATAAATTTCAACCCTGTGATGCAATCTAATATAAAGAGAGCAACAATTCACTGACATTAGTGACCGCGTTTCGAACTGCTGCGCAGTGCGCGAACAGTGAGGGGTGGTGACGCCATAACGATAACGATGTCCATGTGCTATCCCGTTGCATACTGTATTTTGCCCATGTACCACGGCTGTGGTCTGGGCTTATTCCCAATAAAATTGTAATAAACTTGATAGTAATGTTAACAGCGAGGGAAGGCATTGTGTCAATACAATCAACTCCGACTAATTGCAACTCTTGAGGAGCATGGGAAAAGTTGCTAGTAACGGAAGCTGCTTTTTAAAAAAAAATATTTTTAAGCAGACATACATGCTAGGGGTTTCTTATTATGTGGAATGCGTTGTGATTAACCGGACCATGCAGTTTTCTGGATTGCAGTAAAGCGGGGTCGACTGTGGTGATAGGACAATGATGGTGGGGGAGAGAGAAAAAAAGAGAAAAAGAGAGAGAGAAAATGACAGAAACAGAGAGAGAGAGAGAGAGAAAGAGAGAGAGAGAGAGAGAGAGAGAGAGAGAGAGAAGGAAAAAAAGAGAGGGGGAAAAAAGAAGCAAAGGAAAAATAAGTATTGTGCAACTGCTGTGTATTGTGGTTTTCTTGCTGCAGCAGATGATGCTGTACATTCTGTCTATCAGCCGTGATCCATGTTATTCTTCCTCTTTTCCTTGTCTTACCATCTGTGCTTGTAACGGCTCTGATCAGGCGAGCAAATAATATACAGTTACGATTAAAAGAACCTGCGATTATCCAGTGATTATTATATTAAAATGCAGTTGACTCTATCTTATTGCAATCCGGATAATCACAATTTCCTTTTAATCACAACATTTTTTACGTAACAAAATTTTATATACATTACGCCTAAATGCAGTTGTGACTTACCAGGATATTCATTTGCCTTTTTATAAAATGTAAAAAAAAAAATGCGTCTGCTATCTCAGAATAATATTAAGCAGAGGTCGTTATTAAGGGCTGTATTATAAAGCAGAGTTGATAGTATTCAGATGACTGCCCCTTCACCTCCATTGATATTTCTAGTAGCAACGCCCCTGCCGAATGTCCACAAGGCTAAAGAATACCACTGCTTCGGGTCAATACCACAGCTTCGGTGCACTGAAACCCACGGTATTGTGACTTGCAGCCGTGGCCAGTACACTTAAAACAGGGCAGGGTAATCAGGAGTGGTATTTATTTGCTAGTCTGCGGCTGTGAACGGTCGTCAATTCGACAAATTTAGAACTGTCATTTCGACAACCTTGGCCTTCTTTATAAGCCCTTGTACGTTGTATATTGTAGACACAACAGATCTGGGATAGCAGGATCTTAAACTGAAGGTAAGATCGACTTAAGAACATTTTTAAAATGTCTGCGCAGGCCAGTGAACCCCGAAAGAATGGTGCTTATGACAATTTTGGAATGGACACAATACTGGAATGTTTGCTTTTGTTATTATTATTACTATTATTATTTATTATTATTGTTATGTTAAAATTAAATCAGGGGTCTGTCCAGAGTGCAAGGCTGTCGGTTCTACTGACCAGTAACAGTAATTAGAATATCGAATATCATTGAAACTAATTAATATGGTTCTGCCCAATGACACAAAACTTTCTGAAAAATGTATAATGAATTTATTAACAAAATGGTCAACGTTTCGTGTTAAACACTTTTTTCAAGACTGACAATGCAAGTTTAAGACATACAAAGAAAGGCAAGTGAATACATATCCGAGAAAAAAACGTATATCATCATAGAGATGTTAGTTCGGACTTCATATTTTGAATCATGGCCCATTTGATTATCTGAATCTTGTGTATTTATTGTAGTATAGTAACCAGATAGTCTCATTAATGCAGAGCTTGCTCATTAGTGATACGATTTCTTACTTTCTTAAGAATAACATAAATGCACCGATATTCCATCCACCTTTGGTAGCGTACAACATGATGACTTAATGCTATTCTTACGATGGCAAGAGATCTCATCGTTAATACATAAGTTCTCCATTGTCTATCAAAAGCGTGTACATGCACGAGGGAGTAGTGCAGAAAACATTGGTGTTTGTTTTTCACATTCCCCGAACATTTAGAGACCTGGATTAATGGTTCAAAAATACAATAGAACCCCAGAATAACACACTGACACTGACATTTACCTACCACACTGACATTGAAATTTATCTCTGTATAACACACTGACAATGACATTTACCTCTGTATAACACACTGGCACTGACATTTACCTCTGTATAACACACTGGCACCGACATTTACCTCTGTATAACACACTGACACCGACATTTACCTCTGTATAACACACTGACACTGACATTTACCTCTGTATAACACACTGACACTGACATTTACCTTTGTATAACACACTGACACTGACATTTACCTCTGTATTATAGCTGTGTCAGTCTTACCAGCTCATGTCACATGAAAACGGAACATTAGAAGTTGGGAAAATAATGTTTACATTGAAATCATACTAAAGTTATGCATCATTGAGAGCAAGCATGTATTTTTGTATTGACGTTTTTTTTAATATGATGTTTCACCCCTTAGCTAGACAACATCATGTTTTTCAAATTATGATGTCACCAAATTATTATAAGATCATTAGTCTGAACATAGGTTTTTTGGGGTTAGGGTTTTACAGTACTTCAGCACGATTAGGGTTATTTGCTTCCCTGTACGTGGGAATAGTTAGTTGCATAGGAGATAAGGCATAGAGGTATATCGGATACCACAATGTTGTCACTCAGAAATCGAACTGTTGTAAGTCCTTTAAACTGAAACTCATCATTGGTTTTACGACAGTATTAATCCCAGGCGGCGATATGGAAGTGTTAGTTATGGGAGGTACCTGTACGTCCAAGCGATGTTTGGCCTAAAGGGTTAGAACGTACATGCATGTCATAAACATAGCGAGGGGGTTAAAGCGTTTATTCGCATAATACAGATAATCCTTTCACAATTCTGCCATCTTATGACAAAAAGGCACACATGTATGCACTACATAACAAAATGCATTTGTGCCTCTTTGCCATAAACGGCAGTAATTATGCCCGTGTCTCGTATGTGCGGTTTGGAATTAAATATAAGTAGGGTGGCTATCACCGAAAAGATGCAGTTTCATTTACATCTTTTCTTACACTGTTCAAGCACCTTTATTTGAAAGACACGTTTCTCACCCACACTCACATGGGAATTCATTGTTATAGTTGTATCTCTCTCTTCACACATCATCGGCTGTTCCTGATCCATGTTCAGAGAAATCAAATGGAAATACTAGGCTTTCCTTTATAACTTATACGGTCGCACGTCCGAGACCCAGGAGTTGAATTTGACGGGCCAATGTTTCCATTTCACATAATATTCTTTCTTCCCCTGTCTCATCCTAGTCTTAATGACCTTCTCTACTTGATATAGCTGATCTTTGGCCACCTGTACTTTTTGAAGTTCCTGTTCATAAAAAGTACCGATAACCTCCTCTCCGTCCCAGTCTTGAATAGTATAGACAGGAATATTCCTTCGCTTCCGCCGGGTTTTAATCGTGAAAACTTCTCCCGTCCATGACTCGTCAAAGTCTCGTCTGAACGGTGACCTTAGATAACTAATTCTGACTTTGTCCCCCACTTCAAATTTATACTTTCTCTCTTTTTGTTCACCACCTTTGGTTACAGTCGCCACCATATCTTTGTTTCGTCATCAGAGCCAACTTCAGCGGGTTCCATTCCGATAGAACGGTGGTATGTGTTATTGTAACTTTTGGCAAAGTCTTGGAGTTTGTCTACATAGCGATGGCTTTGTTTATGTGTAAAATAACGAAACAGTTTCTTTTTCGGTGTTCTGACGACTCGTTCTGCCATGTTCGCCTTTTGTTCGTTTTGAGTTACAAAATGGTGTATTCCATATTGTTTAAACACAGTTTGTACCGGTTTTGCTGAGAATTCCCCACCTATGTCCGTACGAAGATACTGGGGTACTCTTCCCTGACTCAAAAACCTCGCTGAATGCCTTGGCCATTTCAGGCCCCTTTTTTGATGTTAAAGGTCTTAACCATATATATTTAGACAAAACGTCTATGATGAGTAAAATATAAGAATACTGGTCGTTTGACGATTTATATCCTCTCATATCAATCAGATCGCTTTCCCATTGTGCATCAATGCCAGACACAATGACTTTGTTTCTCTTAAACTTGCGCTTCACGTTTTTATGTAGAGTATACGCCTGTTGTCCCTGCAGCCAACGTTTGATCTGTGCTAAGCTATATGCTTTACCATCTTTTAACACAGCTTTATACAGTTTGCTTGGGCCACTATATGCAGCCGGGCGATTGGGGTTATAGTAAATGGATGACAAATATTTATCCATTGATGTACACAGTTGCCGTTCACTGACACTGTAATGTTTAATGGTGTGATGGAATCCTTTATAGATTTTCTTTCTTTATCTCTTCGCTGAATGATACAGACACGCGTGCACAGTAGTGCACACTTTATTTTTAAAATTTACCTATAAACTTCTCGGCACGATTCACATTCCTCCCCCCCCCCCCNCCACTCTCTGCTGAACACTCTATGATCTCCTTACGGTCTGCGACTTCATTTTGTTTTTCCCCCTCCCTTACCCCTCCATTCCCTTCCTATTAGCATAACACCATCCGAGGATACGTTCAAGGTTTATGGAGGACAGTCGCCAAGATCATTGAGGTTATTAGCAGCATGTATTTATGTTGTTTTCTTCTTTGTTGGACGCCCATGTTGAATTTATTGGGATTAGGGTGGACTTCGAGGTTAATGGTTGGGGTTAAGGTCTTTGAGGTCGACGGCCGGGGGTGGGGGTTGGGGACTACAAGGTTAATGGTTGGGGGTTCTTGAGGACAACGGCCGGGGTGCTGGACGCGCACATATTAAACTTTATGCGTAGTAAGCGTCACAATATGCTAATTTGTTTTTGCTGAACGCTCATCGATATTCTCGCGAATTGGAATAAAAGTTAATAGTCTGTAGCTTCAAGGTTAATGGTTGGGGGTTCTTGAGGACAACGGCCGGGGAGGTCACGGCCGG
Source organism: Ellobium chinense (assembly GCA_033807755.1). Lineage (NCBI taxonomy): Eukaryota > Metazoa > Mollusca > Gastropoda > Ellobiida > Ellobiidae > Ellobium > Ellobium chinense. The sequence goes on along the minus strand of JAWQUT010000530.1, from coordinate 302,520 downwards.
GGTTATTGAGTGCAGGGTCAAGGTCAAAGTGGGCTGGTACCTGCCATTTATATCTACTATGGTGTTCTCTGAAACACTAAATGCCCTGTTTTCAGCTGCTGCATAAAAACAGTTGAAATAATTCACTAAACATCGTTAACCCCATACGTTTCCGCTTATTTCAAATGATCAGTACACCCTGGATTTCCATAATTTTTATGAATACTTGTAAGTCAGGGAAAATTCTTTTCTTTTCTCTCTCTCTCTCTCTCTCTCTCTCTCTCTCTCTCTCTCTCTGCACGTTTGTGCATTGCTACTCTTCTAGCTGTTTTGGGGACATCGTCCGCCGTAACTACTGTCACCGAAGTAGTCGTGAAGACCAGCACAGAGGACTTAGTTCCTAGGCTCAGCAGGAATGGGGCGAGTTCACCAAACAAGTCAGTTCAGATCAAGTTCAGCCCACTGGAGGCAAAAAGCCCTAAGATCAAGTTTAGCTCAGTTCCATTAAAACTCAGTATTTTTCAGATCAGATAACTTCCTTTTTGGTTTATGAAACTGACATTCGGTTCTGATTTTCGAGGAAGATGTAAACTGAACTGAAATTTGGGTAGAAAATTAAAGCTCAGATCAAGTGCTACAGTTCGGATCCAGATCAGTTCGTCCAAAATAGCTATTAAGCTCAAGACAAGTTGAAGTGAACTGAAGTTAGATTCATGAACTACGTTCATATCATTTCAGTTTTGCCCAACCCTGTCTGGAAGTATTACAAAAATGCTATATATAGATGTAGATTTAGATATAGATACAGATGTAGATGTAGATGGAGATATAGATGCAGATGTAGATATAGATATAGATATAGATGTAGATATAGATATAGATAGAGATATAAATTTGGTGTAGGTATAGATAAAGAAGTAGATATAGATGTAGATATAGATGTAGACATAGCTATAGATATAAATGTAAATATAGATATAAATGTAGATATAGATAAAGAGGTAGATGTAGATGTAGATATAGATATAGAAATAAATGTAGATATAGATGTAGACATAGATATAGATATAAATATAAATATATAAAAATATATGTAGATGTAGACGTAGATATAGATATAGATGTAGATATAGATATAGATATAGATACCAATAGGGATACTTACTGGGAAATCTATGTCCGCAGTGCAGCAAGGACCCTGGCAGGGACAACACTGTCCCCTTATGTCGTAGAGCAAATTATCGCTTTGGTCGAAGAGTCCAAAGTGAGGACTGCAGCAATAGTTCCTATGCAGATACCCAAAAAAAATTAAAAAATATTGTGTGGTGTGTCTAAGGATATCAGCGTTATTTCGATGTGTCAAACCACTCTAGTGTGTCTGGATCAGCGTTATTTCGATGTGTCAAATCACTCTGGTGTGTCTAGATCAGCATTATTTTGATGTGTCAAACCGTTCTGGCGTGTCTAGATCTCCATTATTACGAATTGTCAAACTACTTCACTTTCCTTATGGAGAAGCATTATTTCGACTTGTTAAACCACTCAAGCGTGTATGTCGTTTTTCTCATTTTGATTCGTTATACCACTCCAATGAATATTATTGTTTATTGGGCATGCACACTGTATATTTTTACTAAATATTAGTAATTTCCCAAGCAACAATAAATTAGGGTCACCTGTCCATATCGCACGAAGTTGAGAAATAAATGTAGTGCAGCTAATCTGTATAGAGATTGAACTTACTATAAACAACACTGAACTGTAGTAAAGCATCATGTCCACTTCATGCATACTTTGGCACTCCTGCCTAAGCACCTTGGATGCATCTTTCACGCTTCACTAATGCATTTGTCCATGGGAAAAAAAAGTACTTGTAGAATTATTACTGAGATTGTCGATGTTAACCTAAATAATGAAATGATAGAATAACTACGTACCTATTCATGTGAAATGTGAATTTATACCTAGGCATAATCATTGACGTTTTTAATACATGTATCAGGTTCCATTATAGATACGCTGCTATTTTTTTGAATGCTCCCCCCCCCAAAAAAAAAAAAAAGCAAAAAAAAAACAAACAAACAAAACAACAACAACAAAAAAACAACAACAAAACAACAGAAGAGTAATTCACTGACACAACATATAGTCTTGAAAATGTACCTGAACTAATCTAGTAATGCTGTACAAGATCTAAATCTTTTATCATTCCAAAGCCCCGTGAGAAATCGTTTACTCTTTCCATGGTATAATTATATCAAATGTGGACAAACGGTACACCTTAGTTTTGTTACCCAACGGGTTTCCATACATATCTTAATTAGTATGAAAACTTCTGCCTAAGCACCATGGATGCATCTTTCACTCTTCACTAATGCATTTGTCCATGGGAAAAAAAAGTACTTGTAGAACTATTACTGAGATTGTCAATGTTAACCTAAATAATGAAATGATAGAATAATTACGTACCTATTCATGTGAAATGTGAATTTATACCTAGGTATAATCATTGACGTTTTTAATACATGTATCGGGTTCCATTATAGATACGCTGCTATTTTTTTTAGAATGCTCTCCCCCCCCCCCCCCCCCCCCCCNCCCACACACACAAAAAAACCCACAAAAAACAAAACAAAAAAAACCAAAACAACAAAACAAAAGAAGAGTAATTCACTGACACAACATATAGTATTGAAAATATACCTGAACTAATCTAGTAATGCTGTACAAGATCTAAATCTTTTATCATTCCAAAGCCCCGTGAGAAATCGTTTACTCTTTCCATGGTATAATTATATCAAATGTGGACAAACGGTACACCTTAGTTTTGTTACCCAACGGGTTTCCATACATATTATAATTAGTTACCCAAGCTACCAAACTAGGTAAAAGTAAAACCATACACTTCTGTACCCTACCACCTGCGAGATGCCTGTATCTGTTGTTCTTGAATGTATGTCAAATCAAAGTACACGACATTACAATTTTTCTGCCATTGCTTCACGCTACTGGTACAACACATTTTAAACATCTGAAACTTACATCATTCGAACCATGCCAATCTTCTGCTCAAACTTGTCCTTGACCACAATAGGATACATGCTACAATTATCAGCACAACAGGGCCACCCAGCACAACATTGGAATGGACGCTCCAGGACCAGTACATCCTGTTGGTACCAAAAAATAAAAAAAAAATAAAAAAGCCAACAAGCACAACTTGAATACAGATCTCATTTAAATATTCTCAGGCGGTTATAAAGAAAGCTTTATAACCTGGGCAATAATATGTCTTATTAAATTCTTGCAAAGTATCTATATTAATTATTAGGAGACAGCAATACAAAAAAATATTTTATTATTGGCTTATTGATTTATTATTACACGAAAGAAAGAAGGTAGTAAATGAGAATTCATAGATATTTATGGAAATATATAAGTTTATGGGGGAAGCATATTATAGTCAGCTGGTCAGTTGGTCGACTGATAGTTTACAGAACACTTATATAAAGTGCATGAAGCAACAATGAGCACATAAACGCTCAGTATCACAGCTGTGTAAATAAACTAAACTATAAAGCACAAACAAGAACATCGTTGAGGTCTGAGAATTAAGGAAATGGGAACGACCAGGTAGTCTCGGCTCTGATTACTGAGTGAGTTTATTGGCTCCACCGCATGGAGTATTCTGGCTAGATTCAGCTTTTTAATTCCCTTTTCTGACTGTTTATCAGATTGAACTGGAAATACGAAGCCTCTCATTCCAAATTTAAGCACCAAAATTCACTCATATAGGTAAATTATTTCCCAGCCTCAGTAGATTACCCAGCTGACTCAAAATGTAATGAAGCAGTTTATAAATAACTTTCTATGTTTTGTTTTAGATACCGTTAATCTAACTCTGTTCACAAGCTAACATGGGAACTATTTTAAAAAATAAAATAAATTTCTGTTTCTCTCTTTTGTTTTTTGTTTGGATGGGGAAGAACCATTTTCTTGGCTGTGTCGCATAAAGAAATATTTCCCATTTAGCTGTCTGGTTAAATAATTCTCCTGACCGCCCGGCCAAAATATCCCTGATCTATTTTCTGACCTGACCAAAATTGTCTCGAACATGCAGTTTAAATCCTCTGTTACTTCCACAACACTGCAGTTGACACATCGACTCAGGTTCTGTGAAAAAGAAACCAAGAAAAAGTGTCACAGAAATTGCTAAATAAAGCCAAAAATCTGTGGCTGCTTGGCGAATTGTTACTGGTTTTGTTTTTCCGGTATTCAAATCCACATCGCTTCAAGTACAGCCCTCAAATTTTGGATGATATATTAACATAACCATGATTAAACAGTCAATGATGTAAGTTAATTTAATCTGATTGACTACAGAAGTGCATCTCTGAACTCACTGTTCATTCGTTGCTTTTTTTGTTTGTTTTTTAACGAAAGTGTATCGCACTGAATGGATGGTTGAGGGGGGAGGGGACGACCGCCATTTCGACTAGTAACATGGTATTTGGAAGAAACGTTCACAACTTATGATTAATCTCATCATGTTTCCTCTACGTGGTTCCAATGTTTGATAGTTGTTATGGCCCACTTTGAGAAGTCTATTCTACTTCTGTGCATATTATCCTTCTTCCATCCCTTCATTCTGTAGCAGATATCTCCAAATATTAAAGGTTCTCGTGGTCATCTCCCCAATGTCCTCACAGCAGCGTGGCCGTGTGGTTTGTGAGTCGTACTCAGAAACTGAAGACTATTAAGTCCAACGTTTGTGTGTATGACTCAAGGACCGGGCGGTTTATGCTGTAGTGTCCTTGGGAAAGACACTTCACTTTCATTTCCCACTCGACTCAGGTGTAAACCTGGTTTTAGAGCTTGGAGGAACCAGGGCGCTGCACTGCTGGCGATTAGCAATCTGTGTTATGTATTTCATATATAATATTTATGTATTTTCGTGTATAATATGTATTGTTCTGTATGTTTGTGTTATGAATGAGATGTATAACACTGTATAACATTGTAAATCAATTTCCCTACGGGGTAAAAAAAGAGTCGTATTTTCATTTTCATTGTTCACTTTTCAGCATTTGACCATATACATGGAAATCACTGACTACATACATGAAAATTACTGACCACATACACGGAAATCACTAACCACATACATGGAAATCACTGACCACAAACATGGAAATCACTGACCACATACATGCAAATCACGCCTAAACACTCACCTTCAAAGACAGTATACACTTGCTGCTTCAGACTGTTTATAATCCTGTATCGGTTGGCCACCTCCCAGCCAGTTATTACTAGAATAGATTTGAGAAAATATAAACCATTTCGTTTACGACAATACAGTAGTTACATGCTGTGACAGCTACATCTACAGTTACTGTAGCTCAGAGCGAACATTCCCAGCTTTGCAAAAGGATATATATTTTAATCATCCTGACCATTTTATGCTCATGCCAGGCAATGTCACATGTGATCACAAAACGCAGAAGCAAGTAAGATGGCATATGATGTCAGCTGCTAAACTGGGGGCGTTCGCTTTGAGATACGTTTACTTCATGAAAACTAATGTAACAGCACAAAATAGTAACGGGACTAAACGATTATCCACGATAGCTTTAGCGAAGATTCGTTGACAGAGCACTGTTTAAGCAGCGGTAGGTTAATAAGTGGAAACGATAGTATCAGTCTGGAATTTTAGTTATCCACAGCAGCCCTTCCATACCTGGAAAGAGGGGAGGGGGAGGAAAAAGAACATTATGTTCATCCCTCATTTTGTTAAAGGACAAAAAACAAAAAGCTCGCCAGCACACCAGGATTCCTCGCCCCTTTTCTAGTCACCCATTTTTCTACTGCCATTCCTCCAATCCTCTGGGAGTCCCATGAAACCTGTTCCATCTCTGCCTCTAAATTTAATGTTTTAGTTTTTATTCTGGTCGTGAGAAATAATTCATATTGCCCTATATTCAAATTCCTTCCAAAGGTTGGAAAAAGTTCATGTCTGAACCCATATTGTTGTACTTGTGACAGTCTGGGAATAAAGGTTTCGTCTCTTCACACATCTCGCCTTCAGCTCTTCTGTCTTATTACCCAAAAAGTACATATGCAATACAATTTCTATTGCATATGTACCTTTTCGTCAAAAGACGACAGCAGCTATACCTTCCATGAGGTGTATCTCCTGATAACACATGAGTTGGTCTACAGCTGTCAGGTACTCCAGTCCTGTGTACGTGTCTCCTGCTCCAGCTACCGGGTTGGCCATCATTGGGAAAGCGTTCCCTTTCATGCCTGTAGATTTGAGTAACACATTTAAGCATTATAAACTGTACTGGACTGTGTCCGTTTGGTCCTTACAATTTGACAGTATGGGAAGCCACACCCCCCATCCTTAGCAGAGGAAGTATCAGTTCCTAGGCGAGCCAAGATGGCTGAGACTAATGCGGAAGAGACAGAAAACAATGCACTGACTTGTAAGTGATGTTTATCTATCCCCCATTCATCAGCATACAAATCATCTATGATTTTTGCCACATCCTCCTCTTACACGAAACCGTTCATAACATGTTCCACTAACAAATTTGAAATTGTAGATGGATATCGCTATTTTGCCGAGCGTTTTGGCATGAGGCTACACAGTTTTAGCAAATTCTGATAGGTTTGCACCCTCACTCATTGTGACAGATCCAAAAGCACCGAACAAACGTAACCCCGGAATATACATTTCTCATTGACACTAGGATGAGCTGTCCTCTTGTAACTCCGGGCGAGAGTGCTTGTACTACTTCTTTGAGATTTCCACACCGCAATGTCCACTAAACTACATAATCCCATTGGTCAACTAAACTACATCACTCAATTCATGTCTAGAAAATTACGTCACCAAAACGTGCTAGATTCAAGTTGTCAAGGAAGCTTACTTACACATCTACCGGAGGCATTATTTTTGAATATGTAGCAACGGAGAATAGTTTGTAATTACTCGCCACGATACAACATAATATAATCAGTGGGAATGCTTAATTTTCATACATTCAAGAATGGTGCAATTAAAGAGCTATAAAACACACGCTATTCATGCCGAGAGGGTAATGGGAAGCACAGATGACTGCCGGTGTCAAAACATGTAAGGAGTTCACAAAATCTAAATCTACATTTATATTATTTTCTCCATAATTATGTACTAAATGAGAAAGGGAATTTTCGTCAGTGTTTCTGTGTCATGGACTGATCCCAGCCGCGGGAGAGTAAGAAACACTGGTAGCTTGGCAGAGCTTCGCAATCACTGCTTCGGTCTAAAGCTCGGCAAGGATCAGTTTATCAAACAGAAACATTGACTAGGATTCCCGATTTGTTTCCATGATTTGTTTGTTGGTTTAAGTGCCTTGACAGACGAGCTACAATTGTCGCGCAGTAAATTCTGCGCAGAAAGTGACGCTTACTTTTGTGGCGGGCGACATTTAACGCTACAGCTCAGTTCAGTATGGACGATCGGAGAGTCAGGGTGGCTTTAGTCATGGTGAGTGTCGCGGCGTACCAGAATAGGGGCGACACACATCTGCTACGCCAGGACTGAAACTACTGCCCGTCGCTCGTGTGACCGCACCCATTTGCCACAGTGTATCTCCAGACTGCGCAGTAATTCTTGCTGCGTTTTTTACATCTCGTCTGTCAAGGGCCTAACTCTCGAAAGACTGGGTGTCAGCTAGATGAGTGGGAATAGTGTGAATGAGGAACACGTATACGTCTTTGCAGTGAATTGTACTCATGTAACATTGTTTTGTACTGTGTGATGTTGGCCTATGGCCTAATAAAACCTTTGAACTTTGAACTTGAACTTGAACTTGAACTTGAACTTGTTGAGATTTTGAGAATTAATGTTTCGCTAATCGTCTCCGACGACGACCAGCATCGTTATTTCACAATATATGGGCGAGGGTGGGAGAAAGACAGGGTGGTTTTGAACTTAGCATGAAGAAATCTATTTGCTCTTAAAGTTGTTACGTGGTAAAATGATCCATGTGCGCAAATATTGAGTGAAGGGGGGTGCAGTGGGTCGTTTATGAATATGTACATAGATGGGCGTGTACGCTCGTCTAAAAGAGAAAGAGCCAGAACAAGAGAGAGCGAAAGAGAGAGAGAGAGAGAGAGAGAGAGAGAGAGAGAGAGAGAGAGAAGAGAGAGAGAAAGGAAAAAAGAAAGAAAGAGATTGGGCATGAATAGAAGGGTGGTTGTTAAGAATTTGAATTAATTTGTAGGCCTGAGAATGTTTTGAGCGCTTAGAGCCTGTCATGGGAATGAACGGTGTGTAAATGTAATATATTCTTTTTCTTCTCATTATTATAAAATTTATATGCATTTACAAATGAATGCAGCTACCGTCAACAGAACCGACCCAAAATTCTGAAAATGATACTAACTTTCACATTTGGCCAAATTTGTCAAATATAATGTCTTTTTTTGTTGTTGTTTTGTTTAACATTCTACAATTATAATACCGTCTAATACGAGTATCTTATGAATTTACCTTTGAGCTTATGGATTGGGGAATCAACAAAATACAGCTGTATTCAAAACTGCTTCTAACCGTAGTGAAATCTGGAGCATTGCCACCTTCTCTTCCCCCCCCCCCCCCNTTTTTCCTCTAAAACTCCTTCCGCAGAAAAAAAAAATGGCTGAACTTACTATATAGATTGCTATATTGCTGAACATTGTTTTCCAATCAACTACCAGCACAGCTTCATGTTGAAGCTGAGCTCATAATTCTTGACTAGTACTGCAATGAGAAGGAAAATATCCTTATTTTGCCATTCGTGACATTGTCTTAGAAAACTGACAGCTGATAATTACACCCCAGAGTGCAACTCAAAGTTTGCTTATAGCATTTCGCTTTTACATAAGAAAAATATCGCGCGGAAGTAGCTCTCAAAGTGACAGAACTTCGTTTATCAGCCTGGCTTATCATACACTTAAGATAGCAGAAAAAAAAAAAAAAAGACTTACCGTACTCAGCCCCATAAGGGTTGGCTGCTCCTGGCTGGTTTGTGATAAAAACTTGACCCGGTTGGGTTGGCGCATATCCTTGCTGGGTTGAGACATGTCCTTGGCCTGGTTGAGCTGACATATAGCCACTGTTATCCATTGCTTCTTAGGCTTAAGGAATTCTTGACAGAGATTAACGACGTCACTGTAAAGCAAAATGAAGTGAGAGAAAGAGAGAGAGAGAAAGTACGTTCCAATGTATTTACTTGCAGCAATGGATTAATGGAAAACGAAAGCTCCGAAATCATATCACTTTAATGCTAAAGAAGCCGAGACATCGCGTTTAACTAAGATGACAATGTTTAATATACAGTATAAGCCTTCTCAAACATAACTTATAGTTAGGAGACTTCCGGAATATTATCCTAATTTCATGCGCTTAGACTTAATAACCTCGATCTAAAGTGGTCAGAGGAATAAAAGGATCTTTCTATATCTCCTGGCGCTCAGAGAGACCACTTGGTGCCAAAACGTAATCTTACACAGATCCTTCCTCGTCGTTTGTGAATGACTGCCAAATTTGAGACTCCTTCTTTAAGCGGTGTAAGTTTCCATATTGAACAAACCCAGCCACAAAGAAACAGATCCAGCCAAAGATTTCTCATTTTTATTTTATTATTTTTTCGTAGAGAAATGAATGACTACTGAAGTATGCTAAATTTTAATGCCGCGTTCAGAGCCTTTGACAACCATTGTGTTGCAGCTTCACGGGTATCAAACCATGCCACACTCTTCCCAAGACGAAGGCAAATACGTCATCTGAATCTACCTTCTCTCTATAGCAGCGCTACCTGACCTTTTGTTGTTGATTTATTTTTTTAAAGGAGGGCGGGTACAAATGTTGCAATGTAATGATTTTCAGAAGAGCCTGTCTAACATCCAGAACTGGTTGGTGCGAGTTTCATCATAATGCATTACACCAACCACTATAATAAGCCAGTCTGGGAACCACAGGTTTAAGTGGGCCATAGTTTGTTCTTTGATATTGCGAAAGGCATCATTTCGCCACAGACGAATTGTTTGCTGAGCAGGCGGCTTTGATGACTGACTCCTGTAGTGAATAATGGCTCTGGAGTTCTTGTCACTGTAGTGTAACGACTTTTGATGGCCATGTTTCAATAGCCTGAGAGGCCTACATTTTGGCTCTATCTGTCTATCTATCTATCTATCTATCTATCTATCTATCTATCTATCTATCTATCTATCTATCTATCTATCTATCTATCTATCCGTTTGTGTGTCTGTCTGTCTGTCTCTGTGTCTGTCTCTGTGTCTCTGTCTGTCTGTCTGTCTGACTGTCTGGCTGGCTGGCTGGCTGGCTGGTTGGCTGGCTGGGACTATCCCGAAGCCAGTTGTTTAAAACCAATGTTTATTGACAAAAGGAACGTACAGACTGCACTTCATTTTGCTTTACAGTGACGACGTTAATATCTTTCAAGAACTCCTTAAGCCTAAGAAGCAATGGATAACAGTGGCTATGTGTCAACTCAACCAGGCCAGGGATATGTCTCAACCCAGCAAGGATATGGGTCAGCCCAATCAGGTCAAGCTTTTATCACAAAACAGCCAGGAGCAGCCAACCCGTATGGGACGGAGTACGGTAAATCTTGGTTTTTTGCTATCTTAAGTGTGTGATAAGCCACGCTGATAAACGGATTTCTGTCACTTTGACATCTACTTCCGCGCGTCATAAGTCTTGCGTAAAAGCGGAATGCTATATTATAAGCAATCTTTGAGTTGCACTCTGGGGTGTAATTAATTATCAGCTGTCAGTTTTCTAAGACAATGTCACGAATGGCAAAATAAGGGAATTTATTTATCAGTGCAATGCTAGTCAAGACTTATGAAGGCAACCTAAAGCTGAGCTGGTAGTTTAATGGAGAAAAATGTTTGGCAATATCGCAATCTATCTAGCAAGTTCAGCAATTTTTTTTCAGGAAGGAGTTGAGTGGGGGGGGGGGGGGGGGGGAGGTGGCAATGCTTCAGATTTGACGATGTTATTATTACTGTTAGAAGTGGTTTTAAATATTATATTGATTTCCCAATCCATAGGCTCAAAGGTGAATTCATAAGCTAGTAGACAGTGTTATAATCGACAAATTTGGCCAGATGTAAACGTTACTATCATTTTAAAAAGAATTTTGGGCAGGTTCTGTTGACAGTAGCTGAGTTCATCTGTAATTGCAAATAAAGTCTATAATAATAAAAAGAAAAGGAATTATATTACATTTACATACCTTTCATTCCCTTAACAGTGGTCAATACAATCTCAGACCTACAAATTAATTCAAATTCTTAACAACCACCCTTCTATTCATGCCCCCCCCTCCCT
>JAWQUT010000530.1:226215-239870 GCA_033807755.1 Ellobium chinense | reverse complement strand
GGGGGGGGGGGAGGGGGAGAATGGAGAGAAAGACTGAAGAGCGATTGGTGGAATAAATTAGGTGAGTTAATTATTTAATAATATTTTATTACTTTCGAAGATATTCCTAACGTCTACAAACAAAAAGAAAATGTTGCCGTTATCACATTTATTCTTGTTGCATGACAAAGGCTTCCAAGTAAATGCTTTTGTCTCTTATCTATTCTCTAATCTATTCCAGTATTCACTGGTTGGGAGGTGGCAAACCGATACAGAATAGTAAACAGCGTGAAACAACAAGTATACACTGTCTTTGAGGGTGAGTGCTATGTAACTTTTGTATTTTTACACTTTTGTCTCCAACTATCTCTGAAGCCACAATGCGTAATGGAGAGTTGTACATGCACACTTGACACCATCCTTTCCGTCAATCACCGTGTTTAAATTCGGAGGGTAGGGGGTGGCTGTCAGCTTCTCGACTTTGTTTACGAAATTTGGCCTAAACCATGTGCATAAACCTAGATCTTTATATCAAGCATACTAAGGATATCCGATTCTGACACTGACAAAATCTGACTGTTTGACTTCCGTCATGCGTAGTGACAAGACACTTCAGCCTAGAGCTTCGTCTAATGTGAGAGGCAGGATTAGAAAAGAACAAGCACACATGAGAAAGTTTCTAGACAAGGCTGGTGTTTAGGGACTGTCCCAGGTTTGCCACATCTTCCTTAACCCTTATCCCTAGCCTTGCTCTTAGATCTAAACCAAGTTCTAAGCTGGAGTATCATTGCCTTCGAAATTTGCCGGAGTTTCCAGGTTAAACAAAAGTTTAATGCAACATCGTGTGGATAACGTAACCCTCTATGTTCATGTTGTGTTATAAGTCCTTTTAATGATATAGGATGCAAATTTCATTATTCATTTGTGTGCCCCCTCTTTAATAGTGAAAGAATGAAATACATCACACCATAGCACCGTAAGAGACCAAATCTTCACGCTTTTTCGACTGTCGCCAAGTTGTTATTTTTTTTTTAATGATTTGAGTTTGTACTACCATGATCTCCCATTAGTCTTCTTTTTGTTATTAAAACAAATGTAGAGTTTTGATTCGTTATTGTAAGATTATATTCCAATTTTACAAGCTACACCGCATCTACCTTTTTTTATGCCCTGGGCAACAGATTGAGAGCACTAAATCTCTCAAAACATTAAAAAATGACTTACCCAAACGATCGCAAAAGATCAGTCCTCCACTCATTCTGGTATTGCATCTACTGTGCCATTCACAAGATTAATGCTCCAATATATTTTATCTTTCTTTTGTTAAGCATAAGATAAGATAAGATAAGATAAGATAAGATAAGATAAGATAAGATAAGATAATTTTATTGGACCATATTCTGGAAAATTGTTTTGATTCAGCATCAAACAGTAATGACATTAATATATAACGAAGTAAACACACACACACACACACACACATACACACACACACACAGACACACACACACACACGTACACAAACACACACACACACACACATATGTAGAGTTTGCAAAATATTATTGTCGTTGTCACTATCTCTCTCTCTCTCTTCGTGTGCCTGGTACAGAGCCCGAGTCCATGTGTCAGCTACAGTGTTGTGCGGGAAGTAGAGGCTTTAAACTGCACGTTAAAGACAATTACGACCAGGTAATTCTGTGACGTCATTTTGACACACAGGGGCCGTCTCCTCGGAGAGCGGAATTTGTTATGAATATCCCCAAACAAGCCAATATGGCTCCGATTAAATGTGTGTGTGTGTGTGTGTGTGTGTGTGTGTGTATGTGTGTGTGTGTGTGTGAGTTATGAAATTATACATTAGTACAAATTTCTTGGTCTTTCTAACGTACTTAATTATTGCAATGAATATACTGTTTATGGTTTCTTGCCTATAATAAATATCTATTTTTTCCTATAATATCATAAATAAGTAGGCATATTCTTTTACTTAAAATATGATGTAGATAGCACATATCACCAAACTTCATTGGGAATCACTCATCTGCAGAAAACAAAAAAACAGTTTTGCTGTGAACTTACTTGAGCTTTTTGTGTCGACAGGAAGTCTTTGTCCTCAACCGGCCATTCAAGTGCTGCACGGACTGTTGCTGCTGTGCAGATGGCTGCTCAATTTATCCTATTGAGGTCACGGACAAGTTTGGCCAGAAACTGGGCATGGTTAGAATGATGTGAGTCACCAGAGGGATGAGGTCAAAGGTCGCATTAACCTGAGACACGTTGTGTTAATTTCTATTTAATTTCACACGCAATTTCGAGGGCAGTTTGGTCGTGTAAGTCACCACCGTGGTTGAAACATTGTGACTCTAATCGTTAAAAATTCATGAGTTAAATATATGAACATGCATCCCATAAATAGGCTGAACGTACAGCTTTTCAAAAAGAGTAATATTAGAGTAAATTCTAGAGTAATAGTATCATTAGTTAATACAGCATAACTGAAGAATCCCATTCAAATGTAAAAAAAAAAAAAAATTGTTATTGTCCTTCTCCATTCAAATATAAGTTCGTCCATGCCCTCAAGGAGTTGCGGTTAAGTGGAATGGAGTGAACATTTAATATGCACAACGTAGAGCTAATCACTGTAATTTACCGATGCACTAAAATGGCTGGATTTATTGTCGTTTGTCATCCACCCAAAAAATCAGTGTGAGTGATCCTTAAACAGAACATCCTCACGCTCATCCCACATTCGCCTAGGTAATTTCTTAAGGTTTTCAGAAATTCAGCGTTTTCAACTTGCTGCTCAAAGCAAAACAATGAGGCAGATGTGGTTTAGCTTGTAAAACTGGGATATAATAACATAAGATAAGATAAGATAAGATAAGATAAGATAAGATAAGATAAGATGTCACTATCGTATGAGGCAAAAGAAGATAAATGGAAGATCATAGTAATATAAACAACTCAAATCATCACAAAAAACGTCGGGCCAATATGGAATGGGCGAGACGACATAATAATATTATCTAAACTCCGTTCTCTTTCCATAGGAACTATTGCTGCCATCCTTACTTCGGACTCTTCGACAAGACCGATAATTTGCTCTACGACGTACGGGGACCGTGCTGCACATGTCAGACTCCATGCTGCACAGCTGACATCAATTTTCCAGTAAGTGTGTCTGAAGTTGACCTCCGTCAAGAAGAGTTTCATGTTTCCATAGCACTAAGGTCCTTGTAGAGCTTTCCCCATGGTCGTGCGACGAGGGCAATACAAAAGCATTACTAATGCACTTTGGCATGCAATCTTTCATGTCAGATCCAAAAAGAGCTGCAGAAGAGTTGTACGCTGAGACATATTCGAAGCAAAACTGGTCCTGTATCAAAAACATATACTGCATTTGGTCACATTCACATGCACTCCGCATATTATGTCACTTCAGTGAGTTTTTCAGGAGATGGGAAACGTATATTGCGCAACGCAAGACAGCTGTGCCAGTCTCAAGCTTTGCTGCTGTTTCAAACACCGACTTAAAGTTAATGAATTGTTTTGTCCGTGACATCTGATGCGTGTATTGGGTAGCAGCGAGCATAAAAATATCCCAGTTTGCAAATTACCGATCTCAGAGTTAGGCAATCTACCACTGACTGTGATGAATTAATTTTCTTTAATCAAGCACCAGTTTATACGTGACCCAATTACCTTTCCTAACCAGCAGTGGTGAACTGTAATATGGCGATTTGTATGATTAAGTAATTTCAATGTCTAGCATTTCCCTGATTTATTTTTCCCTGTTTCTTTCGCATGATGAGGAATATGATTTCTGTATTTCGCTAAGATCTTGTCTACCAGTTACTGATTATCTATCTGTTCCCTGTCTGTCGGTCAGCTACCGATATGCCAACTGAAGGGGTTGGCCGCCGTTCAGCACTTTTGCTTTCACGCAAAACTATAAAAACATATAATCGTAACGTGCCTATGTGGCTTTAAGTGCATGGCTTATCGTTGCACAGCAGAATCTGCCTGTCTGCTGCCTGTCTGCATGCTTGCAATGGTTTCCATTTAACTGGTATGTTTTTGCTACAAGAAGAAAACACTAAGAAATACTGGTCGTCCACTACATGGATTCTAAATCCTCTGTTTGAATGGTGAGGATAATGTGTTTTTTTCTCTCGACAGATTCGAAGCCGGAAAGATGGCTCGCAAGTTGCAAACATCGCCAAGATGTGGGATGGATGTTTCAGAGATTTTTCAAATGCTGATACCTACAGTATCAGATGTAAGTCAGTCCGTCCTTTCGTCCGTCCATCCATCCATCCATCCATCCATCCATCCACCAACCTTTCTACCTACCTACTTACCTACCTACCTACCTACCTACCAACCTACCGACCCACCTACCTGTCTATCTATCTACCTACCTACCTACCTACCTACCTACCTACCTACCTACCTACCTATCTATCTACCTACTTACATATCTATCTACAGTCCCACTGGATCTTGACGTCAGACACAAAGCGCTGATGATAGCTACCATATTCTTGCTTGTAAGTATAGACTAATGGTAGCATAATAAAAAAATACTCAGTCAACTCGATAACGACCATAACTAGACTATTTGTGCACCAGCTGATGTGAAACTGAAGTCTTATGAACAGTTCTGTATGCGCTAAAAGACTCTCGTTTTGTTGGTTTTAGGATTCAAGCTGATCTGAAAGTATTATTTTAAACTGGTTTATTTCATAAATTTTGAAAACCTTGTTTAAGCGTATCAGCACCAGCAATGTCTAGTCATATGCTCCATCTCTATTTTGGTTCACGCGAACACTCTCAGATATAAACCATCGTAAGTAATGCGGTCACCAAAAAGAGTTAGGTTGATTCGAGGTTTCCGCTTCAGTGTCGAATCCAGTGTTGAGACGGGTCGGTTAAGGGGAGGGGTGGGATGGGGTGGAGGGGGATGACGGAGATTTTGGCCAACATGCTCTTACGGCTGTATCTTACGCGCTCTGTGTGTGTGTGTGTGTGTGTGTGTGTGTGTGTGTGTGTGTGTGTGTGTGTGTGAGTGAGTGAGTGAGTGAGCGCATGTGGGCGCGCGTGCAAGCGGGCGTGTATATATTTGCTCATTCGTTTGTGTGTTCACACTGAATCTTCCGGAGAGACGGACGTTAAATGCTGCAATACACTGAGACATGCTGAGAAAACAATGAAGTGATTTAAATTTTGATTCTATCTTTATCTCAGACAAGACTAACACCCCATTTTACAAATGGGCAGGCAGGCACGCAACGCACCAGCGGTGAAAGAATACCTAGCGCACCAAAAGGCATCATAGACGATTGCATTAGATTCCGTGAAAAAGTTGGACGATTGGCGAATCCGGCGGACTGAAAAGATCTTTCGGAGATTGTATTTCGTTGCTATACACATTCTTTTTTTTTAAAAAGGGTAAAAAAAATAAAGAGGACTGATGTATATAGTTACTTTTTATGTATTTTTCTACGAATTTAGGTGAAAACCGCATGTTTTTACGTTACGTAGTTCTCAAGAAATCTGTGACACAAATTTGGCTGAAGCGTTTTATTAATATAGATATCGTCACGCTCATTCCAAAGTCGCGTAAGTCATTTTTGATGACCTGAGCTGCTTTTATTACTACAATTTTCCATTAATCATCCTTTTCCTATTGAAATAATGTAGAGTCTTGACATTATTACATCCCAATTTTACAAGCTAAACCACAACTGTCTCATTGTTTTGCTCCGAGCAACAGTTTGAGAGCACTAAATTTCTCAAAATCTCAAAAACTGACTCAGGCAAATATAGAATGAGCATGACGATGTATGTGTCCTGAACTTATTGTCATTTTATTTTTATTTCTTACCCAGGACTTTTCCTTGTTTGAAAGACCACATAACAGTGGAGGTGGAGGTGCAGGTGGATACTGAGACGATTTTGTCCTGCCCACTACACAGCTAGTATTGCGACATCTCAGTGCTCATTTTTTCCTTGAAACGGCAAATGGACAATCGTTTTTTCAACATTTACTCACTCATGTTTAACAGAAACACGAAAATTCTGTATCTATTCATGGGGTACTATTAAAGTGGAGTGCTTGATTTCGCCGTATTTTTTATCTTCATCTCCCCCCCCCNCCCCCCCAACTATTTTATTTGCTAAAACACTGATAAAGACTCATTCACTTATGGCGAAATCGAGTTCGTCCTATTAGAGAGATTATGTTTAACACCTGTACTTTTAGTGTGAATGCTGTGACCCATTAGGCATGTGCACATTGCGGTTATTTTTTAGAATCTTAATCTCTGTTCCATACGCTATCTCGCAGCGAGTACGTTTGTTGAAGTCAATACATTGACATGGTATAAACATAGTCTTTCTAGTATTTTCAATGGGTATAATATATACGCAAGGCTTATTGTAAAGAAAACAAGGCAATTTTGTTGTTGTTGTTGTTGTTGATCATTATGATGCTACAAAGGGTAAACCTAGTCTGCATCCTACAACTGTTCTAGATCATAATTATAATGGTTGAGCGTGCACCAAAAGCGTGACATAACGAGTGATCGACACACGCTGATAAAGAAGAGACACGTCGAAAATGAGTTTCAAAGGTGTGAAATTGAAACTAGAACATGTATCTATCTCAAAGAGATATTGGTTTATAATTCAAAGTAATGTCATACATCTCATTTATAGATATAGTGCATGTGCCTATACTATGTACAATATTACAAATGAAATCCATAACAAAGTCACATCATGAAAGAGTGGCACGTATATTCTATGGTGACAGATCAACAACATCATAGGAATGACAAAACGAAAGGTGTACAAGTACTTTACCTTTTCCCATGTGGCTGGTTCTGGTCCGTAGTGGTGGTGGGGTGGGGGAGTGGGTGGGGGAATTGAAAATAAAAGTGGGAGGAGGGGGGGGGGTGTCCATGGATTTCTAAGTGGTCATTAATATAATTTACATAAATAAATTTTGTTGCAGATATTTTGTACTTAGATGTCTTTGTTGTCAGAATGTCTAGAAACACTGTTGGTTTAAAAAAAAAAGAAGGTAAGTAGGCGTAGTGTTTATCTCAGGTCCACACGGAATCATGTTTTCGCATTACTTTTGACTGTAAGTACCTGTGATGACATCGGTACTTTGTACTGTCGGCACTCAAATCTATACAACATTCTGACATTTTCCTCAGAGCTTTGTAATTAAAGCCGTCTTTTACATCCCTTGACCATTCCTTGTTTCGAGTGTCCGTTGCACACCTGGAAAAACTGTGGCCGTATGTATAATACATAAGTTAACTAACGTACGCGTTAACTACTGTGAATACTATTAATGCTTTGACAGTTTCTCTCGACTACGGCATTGCGTTAATTAACGTAAGAATTATGGATACGGCCATACGAATCTCCACTGCCCACCTGTAGGTCTACATCATTTTAGAAGAATATTGTGCACTATTACTAACAGCAAGAACATAGGCCAACATACATAAATATGACAATATTTCTGTAAAAATGATCCTCTCAGGCATTCCCTTTTCACCTCATATTTAACATGTTGTTGTATTCACTATGTGATGTTCAGTTGTAAGTGATGTTCAGTTGTAAGTGATGTTCAGTTGTAGGTGATGTTCAGTTGTTATTTTGGTAATTTTCGAGAAGAAAAGGGACGATACGCAAATAAGCTCAGGGATTCCCGTCACATGTGTAACATGTTAATTTATTCATCAAGTGTTGGACATTGTCAATTGTCATTTACATATTTACAAAGCAAATAAATCCTGTGGCTGTATGCATCATACATACATTAATCTCTCACTGCATTGACTAAAATGACCACTACTAACGTTTTGGGAGTTTCTTGTGGTTACCCCATCCTTGCCGTGCGTTAACTAACGTAAAGGCTATGTATACGGCAACTGGTCTCATTTCTTTTGCGCAAGTCAAGATTTAATTTTTTTTAATAATTCCAGACATTTTTTTCTTAGATGAACTTTAGGCAGCACGTGCCTGCACAAAAAAAAACCCAAACAAAACTTACTTTTGTTGCAAGATACTGAGAACGAAAATAACTATCATTTTCCGTTTGGTACATCGTTTTGTTTGGCTGGGGAGAATTCTCAGAACGGCGCCATTTGCCAAAGCAGAAAAGCCTCCTCCTTCAGAAAGTATACAAATTATTATGCACGACGAGTTTTTTAGCGCCTAGCGGCGTCTAACTTTACCTCAAACCCGGAATGCCGGTGACCATGATATTTTGTGTTGGTTTTTGTTGTTTTTTTTTGCGGAGGAAAAAGNGGGGGGGGGGGGGGTAGTAGGCTTAAGTTGAACTGAGTTAATGGGGATGGAGATGAACGAGTTTCGATCACCGGACATCATTTGAATTCAATTTTAGTTTGGACTGAGTTCTCCTAACTGTTTACTGTAAAACTTGTAATACTGATAAAATGCATACCATTTTTTTGTTGTTGTTGTTTTTTGGGTCCTCAGTGTTTTTGTTGTATTGATTTATTATTGCTGTTGTACTGTAACATTTCTTTTCTTTCATTCATTCTTTCATTCAATGACCACAATGTAATTAAAATGTAAATGTATGATGAGAACATGCCAATAAGCTGACTTTATCAGTCCATTTCAGCAAAATGACTCCTACCACCTTCTTTAAGCCATGCCTTGTATTGAAGTGCTTTTTTTTTTTCCAAAACTCGTTAAATTCCAGATTTCCAGATAAAGGCAAATAATGTAAAGGTAACTGCTTTTCCCAGTTGTATGTTTATATTATACTTTAAGTCATCAAAACGAGTGACTGAATTCATATATCAAGCTCAAAAACTGCATCTCTGAATAAACCACTGATCCAGTTTTTTAGCAAAAATCCGTTGATAAAGTTTTGAAAAAAAAAAAAAGCCTCTTCAGTTACAACTGAGCCGCCGTGTAACTGGGCATATGAGACAGAATTCATTTGGTTGTTGGAAACAACAGGCCGCTTGTAAATATACCAATATCATACAGACTGAATGGCGATTTCTTCAGGGGTTCATTATTTTTTTTTGTCACATCGTTTTTTTTTCTTAAATGCATGTATGATACGGACTTATCTCTCTCCTTAACAGTTGAGAACTTGCGCATTAACAGTGGTATCTCTTACCATCGTAAGAAGTACATTAACTCTGCTTGCCGAACGCTACAGTAGGTGCATTCAGCACCGATGCACCAATGTAATTCTTACGATGGTAAGAGATCCCATCGTCAATTCAATTTACATCCATTCACTCATGTATTAAAATTTGGTCGCGTATGGGAACAAGCCAGCAGGCATATTTGGCAAAGCCATAGCCGTTGCTTACCAGCTGTCTGGCTCGCCTCGACTTTTTTAACTCATTCGCTTTGTATGAAGTACATGTTCTTCCGGAAGTAGTATTTCCATGTTGTCTTCGACGTTCTCATACCGCCTATTTCCTATATCATGAAGAAATATTCCTACGCACAGGGCTGCTTTTGTTTGGTCCGTGCGGCGTCGAGAAAAAGGGTCGTACTTAACAAAGGAAGAATTAGTCTCTAGGCAAAGCTAAGATGGCTGGAACTAATGCGGAAGAGCAAGAAAATAATGCACAGACTTGGGAATGATGTTTGCTATCATTGTTTGTTCGCCTCACTCATTATCATACCTACCATCACTGACTCTTGCCACATCCTCCTCCGATACAAAGCCGTTGAGGAGACGTTCCAACAGCGCCCACTTGCCGATCTGTCTCTTCAGGTGATGGCAAAAGATGTCACATTTTTAACAAACCTCTAGCAGATGTGCACCCTTTCTCACTATGACTGGCGTGCGTCAACCAAAACCGTATCCTTGATATTTCCTTTGCTAAAACTCGCCCACAGAATACAAGGATGGTCCCTTTCGCGGTGCCGCAATGACCAAGCAAACGCAGGCCTGGCTATTGAGCTAATGAAAAACACGACGTAACAAAAGGGTGAAATCACAGCATGCTTTAAATTCGAATCTCTTTATTACAGCCACACATGGGATGGACCCAGAAGCGGCACATAAATGTGGCACTTTAGTTATAAATGTTACAGTTTACTCAGGGATTAAACGTTGTACTGTACAACACCTCTTTTAATACCTGTTTTAGTTTGATTACTGTACCACGTATACTGCTGTTCTTTGATTTTGATGCATATTCACACCCATTGCATGTGCTCATATATGCACAGTCATAGGCAAATCGTCTACCTCAGAGATGGGCAGTTTGCAAACTGGGTTATTTTTGTACTTGCTACCACCCAATATAGCCAACAAACGTCACAGACAAAGTAAGTCACATAGTATAGTCACTGTGTTAAAAAAAAAAGGCGGCACCAAAGCTTGGAACTTCCATTATTTTCTTGGCCTCTCCTGAAACAACTCACTCAAATGAGGTAGGCGAACTGCCTATGGCTCAGACGATATGAAAACAGTTTTAGTGTAATGAGAACAAGTCAACAGTCGGATCTGACTCCACCAGCGTCGCTGTATGCCGATATTATTACTAGCACCGGCCATTTTAATAGAGGAATACCCCTCTGTGTCTTAGAACTCTCTGAAAGAAATGAATGAGTGTTCAAACAGGTCAGGATACCTTTTTCTTGTCCTGTGCCATTAATCTTCCCCTCCTCCCCTCCTCCCATTGCTTATTGCATGTGGAAATGACATGTCTTTTGATGTAATTAATATACCTACATAATCATCTACTTTTATGCATACATCGAAGAGAGATTCTGTCATATATTGCTTGGCAGCATTTGTTCTAGTAATAAATCTGTTGGTATGTGGCGTCTACGCACGAAATCAACTTTTTATTATGAGTAGATAACACTTTAAACGCGTGCTGTTGACTTATCCCGAGAGGGACGTATAAAATACAAGGAAAATTCATATTTACACATCTACTGAAAAGTGGTTCACCTCTGGAATAAATAACCCGCCAGGAAATAAAGCAAAAATATGATGACATCTGGAGTGTTGTTCTGTGCCCCGCCAAACTAAAAGGGATTGTGACCAGAAAACGAGGGAAAGCACGCCCTCAGAAATTTCCTTTACCTCAAGAAAACGCGCTCTCTTAACAAAGCTCGGATTGTGCATCAAGCAATCAACAATTTGAAGAAGTGCACATGGATATAGAACGTTTGTCCTGTCTCAGACAATTCTTGAAATTATGTCTTCGTTCAAAGTTCAGCTCTGTCTGTGGATCTTGTAAAATGATGATTTGTTGAAATGACTTTATACAAGAACTCATCGTTTACACCAGTACTATGTTATAGTTTACACTAATATTATAAGTTTACGGTAGAATATCGTAGAAACGGCAATTTGGTTCCGGTCTCAGACAGTTCTTCATTTTCTGTCTCTGTTCATAGTTAATGTCTGGCTGATAATCTTAAAGAACGACAATTTGTTCAAATGGCTATGGTCAAATATTAATTTACTCTTTACACCACTAACACTGATATTTTACAGTAGGGGAATGAAGACTTGCCAGTTTAGTCCGGTCTCAGACAGTTCTTGATTTTCTGTCTCTCTTCATTGTTCATATCTTCTTGAAGATCTTGCAGAACGACGATTTATTCAACTGGCGATAACCAAACATTAACTCTCTACACATCTACACACTACCACTGGACACTTTACAGCAGGAGATTATATAATAATTATATGACTTTTTAGTCCGGTCTCAGACAGTTCTTGATTGTCCGTCTCTCTTCATTGTTCATAATTATCCGCCTGATAAACTTGCAGAACGACGATTTGTTCAAATGGCTATGGTCAAATTGTTCAAATGGCTATGGTCAAATTGTTCAAATGGCTATGGTCAAATATTATTGTTCAAATGGCTATGGTCAAATTGTTCAAAGGGCTATGGTCAAATTGTTCAAATGGCTATGGTCAAATTGTTCAAATGGATATGGTCAAATCTTGACTATTTTACACCAGTACCATTGACATTTTACAATAGGAGATTATAGATAAGACCCTTTAGTCCGGTCTCAGACAGTTTTTGATTTTCTGTCTCTGTTCGTAGTTCAATTCTGTGTGTAGATCTGGCAGCACAATGATCTTGGTGTCGTCCAGAACACCGTCCAGGTAGTCAGGAATGGCGTGTAGCTGAGACTCGTCTACCAGCACAAACACACGGTCTTGGTTCACAGCTGTCACAGAGTGACTGGCATACTGTGTGGTGGGAAGATAAAGACAATTTCAATGTTTTTACTGGGCTACGCTTGTTTGCTTCCTGTATTTGGACAAAATGGGAGGTCGCATCCTTTAATTACCAAAGGTAAGTATCTAAGCAAGTCAAGATGGCTGCCACTAATGCGGAAGCGACAGGAAACAATGCACTGACTTGCCAGTGGTGTTTAGTATACTCATATCTTTGCTTCATTCATAAGTATACTGACCACCGTTGGGTCTTGTCACATCTTCCTCCAACATAAGGCCGTTGATAAAATGTTCCACTGACAAACTTGAAATCGTAGATGGTTTCCACCAAGTTGCCGAGCATTTTCTTCCGGTTTTGCACCAAAGTCGACACATGTCTAACCAACTTCTAGAGGGTGTGCAGCTTACGTCACTGTGACTGGCGCGCACCAACCAAATGCGTTTAGCGCACCCTTCACTAAGGACTACCCACCAAATACAAAGAAAGGGAGTGGCCTCCCATTGTGTCAACTTGCAGGGCCCACACAAATGTAGACTTTGACAATGGATAAATTATGCCAGAAAACTGACAGGGCCTTAGCTGATTCATTACTGCAATAGAGAGTTCTGTTTTTGCACTCTGCACTGTACTGAACTCAATTTGAATCCGGAATTTCTGGGAATTTCTTACGCAAATACTGGGACACAGCCCTTGTGTTTGATTAGGGTTAGCGTTAGAGTTACGGAAGAAAAGCAAATTTAAGGAAACCCTTAGACATTATTCTGATTGTCTACAAATTAATTCTTTCATGTGCGCTTTCTCTTTTCTAATCCTGACTTCAATCTAAATCTAGCTCTATGCTAGGATATCCTATGATATAGTACGCATGGAGAAATTCAAATAAATCGGATGGACTACTTTCTAATTAAATTCATTGTATGTTTTTTCAAAAGTTTTCTATTAAATCTGGACAGAACCATATTTAATTTCAATAATAAAGTAGTTGGTGCTTAGACTTACCTTCATGACGATATGAGCCATGTCATAGTCGCGTATGAATGTCTTTGAGAGAACTAACAACACCCTCCAGCTTCTGCTAATGGCAGCAAAAAACTGCTGGTCGGTGTAGCCCACCCTGAGGTCTCGATGGTGGATGAAGGTCGTCACTTTTAGTGTCTCCTCAAGGTACCTGGTGTCATATGTTTTGTTATCCTCATTACGATGATAACAATTATTGTAGTCATAACGATAATGATATTAAATGTTAGATCATCATCATTATCATTACAAGACAATTGGATTTTCATATATCCCGTACAGAAAATACAGTGCTATAT
Source organism: Ellobium chinense (assembly GCA_033807755.1). Classification (NCBI taxonomy): domain Eukaryota; kingdom Metazoa; phylum Mollusca; class Gastropoda; order Ellobiida; family Ellobiidae; genus Ellobium; species Ellobium chinense. The sequence continues at coordinate 226,336 of JAWQUT010000530.1, read as the reverse complement.
ATTATATCTATCATATTGTACATATACACGAACAATGTACATTCATGCACAGCATAAGATAAAGAAACTTCATTATAGTCATCGCTAGTCGCCATGGCGCAGCGCCACGACGCAGCTTCCC
>JAWQUT010000530.1:201284-213035 GCA_033807755.1 Ellobium chinense | reverse complement strand
GCGAGGACGGTATTTTCTCTTCACCCTCTCTTTTACCTTTCTTTCTTTTATTACTTTCTTTCTTTCTTTCTTTCTTTCTTTCTTTCTTTCTTTCATTGCTTTCTTTCTTTCTTTCTTTCTTACTTACTTTCATTACTTTCTTTAGTACTTTCTTTCTTTCATTACTTTTTTTCTTTCATTACTTTCTTTCTTTCTTTCTTTCATTTCTTTTCTTCGTTCTTTCTTTCTTTCCTCATTTCCTTCCCACCCTCCTTACTGTCTTTGATTCCCTGTGATTAAATTAGTCTGCTGAATTTATATCATTGCTAGTGTCTAATAGTGACTTGAAATCTTATGACCAAAGTTGAATTCAGGATTTGAAATTCATGTCTTCGATTCATGTATGTGTATGTGTTTCTTGCTTCTGGAAAATGTCATGTATGTAATGCACTTATGTAATTATTGTCATTGTTACTGTCATCAATGATAAACAAGGAAGGTCTCAATGAGTCTATAGTTTCAAAGAAAACAAAAGTGCAACTATGAGCAGTGTTGACGTGATCTACATTACACGTAAAAGAACTGACAGTGTCGTTCCTGCAACAAGGAAGATCAAAATGTTCTGGTTGAATAACTTAGACTGGTTGAATCATTCTGAACCGGCCACCTTCCTGGTTGTTTACAGCGTCATCAAAGGTTCACTCAGTATGTAAACACTGCAACATATAATAGATAATACAGTGGAACCTCAATATGAAGTTATTATTTAATATACTTTGTTATTAAGTATGAATTTGAAAATGACGGATTCATTGTTAATACATTATTTCATTTTTCAGGTGGACGACCTTGATATTAAGTACACCTCAAGAACAGATGTACTTTCTTCAAGCACCAAGGTATACTTTATATCAAGGTTTGCTTTACTCACTTTGTGAAATTATGCTTGAGAGCAACACATCAGCTGAGAGGCAAGACATAGAAAACATCTTTATTTGGACATCGAGGTAACAGATTTTCATTGAAAGATATTCCTGGCCCTTGTATCAGTCTCTAGTTTGGACATCGAGGTAACAGATCTTCATAGAAAGATATTCCTGGCGCTTGCATCAGTCTTTAGTTTGGACATCGAGGTAACAGATTTTCATTGAAACATATTCCTGGCCCTTGTATCAGTCTCTAGTTTGGACATCGAGGTAACAGATCTTCATAGAAAGATATTCCTGGCGCTTGCATCAGTCTCTAGTTTGGACATCGAGGTAACAGATTTTCATTGAAAGATATTCCTGGCCCTTGTATCAGTCTCTAGTTTGGACATCGAGGTAACAGATTTTCATAGAAAGATATTCTTGGCGCTTGCATCAGTCTCTAGTTTGGACAACGAGGTAACAGATTTTCATAGAAAGATATTCCTGGCGCTTGCACCAGTCTCTAGTTTGGACTTCGAGGTAACAGATTTTCATTGAAAGATATTCCTGGCCCTTGTATCAGTCTCTAGGCAAGCCAAGATGGCTGTGATTGATGCAAAAGAGCTAGAAAATATTGTGTTCACTGGCAAGTGGTGTTTGGCACTGTTTGCTATACCGATATCTTCATCCTATTCATTAGTATACATATACCACTGTTGACTCTTACCACTTCCTCCTAGTAACACTGGGCTATTGACCAAATGTTCCACTGACAAATTTGAAACCATAGATGGTTACCACCATTTTGCCGAGTTCTCATTTGCAGTCTTCTTAAAGAATTTAACATTTCTAACAAATGTCTTAAAGGTGAGCACACTTTCCTGCCACAGCTGAGGTGCACACACCAACCACAAACATAGCCCAGAAGTGTCAAGTGTTTTCTCTGTTTGAGAAGTCTGGGTCTAAGAGACATCATGAGATAGTGGAAGGAATATGAGCTAAGGAAAGTAAAATATGATTATTGTGTCTTAATATCCGGTGAGTAGGTAAGGGTGACAACTTTATGATGGTTGTTATTTTAGCCCAAGTGGATCTGAGAGAAGCTGAAATTTTACCACTTCTCTTATGCCTTTAAATAGACTATATCGTTACCCAGGATCAATAATGTTGTAAGTCCTTAAATGAATTTTATGACTTGTGACAGTTTTATTTCCGGACAGCGTCACATTTTTGTATGCACATTCACTCCACGACCTAAAGATGAAACACAGTCATATGTTGTAAGAACAGGACTAAAGAAGACACTTGAAGATCTATAGGATTTGTATTGGAAATATGCTTTATTTTATAGCACCAATAGTAAACCACAACCCGATTTTTCAACATAAATACTGTATTGGTGGTTCTAGATTCAATTCTTGAGCATTAAATTCTTGATAATAGCACCAATAGTAAACCACAACCCGATTTTTCAACATAAATATTGGTGGTTCTAGATTCAGTTCTTGAGCATTAAATTCTTTATAATAGCACCAATAGTAAACCACAACCCGATTTTTCAACATAAATATTGGTGGTTCTAGATTCAATTCTCGAGCATTAAATTCTTTATAATAGCACCAATAGTAAACCACAACCCGATTTTTCAACATAAATATTGGTGGTTCTAGATTCAATTCTTGAGCATTAAATTCTTTATAATAGCACCAATAGTAAACCACAACCCGATTTTGCAACATAAATATTGGTGGTACTAGATCCAATTCTTGAGCATTAAATTCTTTATATGAAAGTAAATACTAATATAAAATATATGAATAATGCTAACAGACATAGGCAGCAGAAAAAAATGATCTGCGCATAGTACACCCTGTGTTTAAGTCACTGATAAACAATAATACTGTCTGAATACAAAGTCTTGTGACATCATACAGTGGAATCTCATTAACACTGTCAAGACTTGATCATAATGCCCTCCTTGCTACACATTTATTAGAGACGTTAGCGAGTTTTGTAGCTTACACCAATCATTGTGTAACCGGGTGGAAAGGATGTAGTATAGTAGTATTGTTTCTCTTATATTTAAGGGGGAGGAAGGTGAGCTTAGTCTGATAATTTTTTTTCAGATGTTACATATTATTTAAGGAAGTGTGTCACCAGAGATTTTACCAAATTACGGTGAATGATCAATTTTGAGAAGAAGGGCCGAAAAAACCTACTCTAGAAAATTTCTGTCCCTGCCGGGGATCGAACCACGGTCTCTCAGCTTGCAAGACTGAAAGTGTTACCACTACACTACAGGGACACTAACTTCACAGCAATTTAATTCTTAAATACCTAGTAGTAGTAAATACTACTTAAATACCTCTTAAATACCTACTGCCTGAATCGGTCCTTAACTTCCACGTGCGAACCTAGTGTTCACCCATGACCCAAACACACTTCCCGACTGCTCACAATTGTTTGTAATGCGACAGACAAGGTAAGCTGCCAAGATGCTGCATCGTTTTAGTTGGGACTTATTTATGGGCGAGGAGTCTGATTTTTTTGTTTTCACCATCCTCCACAAAATATGGGACTTCAGACCCCAGATTCGAGACAAAGAGGTTCCATTTCGTTGCTGGCGCGACATAGTGGCGTAACATGAAAATTGGGCATTTTGAGTTATGATGACCATCCATGTCAAAATTACATCAATTTTCATATGTATAAATATCTTTGCAAAATGATCTTTGGTTTCTGAGATATTAAATAATGCCTTTTGACGTATCGCATAACCCGGCCTCGCCTCAGCGCGTCAGACAGACGTAAACCTGTACATCACTATGATGCGCTCCCACTATCTCAGGTAAGTCAACCGACCGGTGGCGTATCGCTGTTTTAGAGGTTGACGCTGTCCCTGTTTAATGGTACAATTTCTCTTCCCTCCCCCATACTATATTTTTGTTTGTTTCTTTGTTCCTTTGGCTTTTTATGATAAAAGCGATTCGGAAGAACTCTTCAATCATCATATGAATATAGAATTCTCTCTCTCTCTCTCTCTTGTTCTCTCTCTCTCTCTCTCTCTCTCTCTATGTCTCTCTATCTATCTCTCTATCTGTCTCTCTATCTCTCTCTCTATCTCTCTATCTCTCTCTCTATCTATCTCTCTATCTGTCTCTCTATCTATCTCTCTCTATCTCTCTCTCTATCTCTCTCTCTATCTCTCTATCTATCTATCTATCTATCTATCTATATATCTATCTATCTATCTATCTATCTATCTATCTATCTATCTATCTATCTATCTATCTATCTATCTATCTATCTAATTAATGTGGGCATGGTAAACGGCCTTCTTGTAGAGTTAGGAATTTATCCTGTTCAGAGTTCACAGAAAATGAGAGGACAGATAATTTTATATTCCTAGCCTTCTGGAACTTAGGAAACTTACAAGATGAGAAGAACTGGGTGGCGCGGCATGTATCGTCGTATCCAACTAAAAACAGTTCTTCCCAGTCAACATCGCGAAGAGGACAGACAGTGTGCTACAAGCTACCTAAAGCCGGATTCCCCAAACCAGTGTGCAAGACTATGTTTCTGAACACTTTGGCAGTGTCTGGGCACGATTACTGCAAAGCTGAACGATCAAGGTGTAGTAGAAGGTGAACAACGTGGTGGTCGCCGAGAAACTGATGTGGATCTTGCAAGACGAGATGCTGTCATGAAGCATATTAATAAATATCCACGGACAGAGTCACATTATTGTCTTGCCTCTACATCTTGCGAATACCTAGCCCCTGAACTCAGTGTTTCAAAGATGCACGACATGTACCAAAGTGATGAGGAAGGCAAGAAGATTCCTGTCTCATATAATACACTGTACCTTTTGAAAAAAGACGGTTCATTCAATGAACTTAAAATTCCATATGCCAAAGAAAGACCAGTGTGGATTATGCGAAACCAAAAGAGCTACCGATCCAATAGATCCTGAATTTGTTGTATATATCAAAAACATATACAGGAAAAAAACTCTCGTGAGAGAGCTGCTCGCTTCTCAGACAGCAGAAGTTAGGTCATTGGCCAAAGTACAAACTGCGATCTTTGATCTGGAAAAGGTTCTCTACCTGCCTCAATCCCAGAGAGGGGAAATATTTTACAAGAGGCGTTTATCATGTTTTAACTTAACAGTATATGAAGCGGACTCTGGAGTAGGCAACTGCTGTTTCTGGCATGAAGCTTAGGCAGGACGTGGGGCAAATGAGATTGCCAGCTGCCTTCATAAATTTCTAGGGCAATCTGACAGCAAGGGGACTGAAACTTTGAACCTCTTTTGTGATGGATGTTCCGGACAGAACAAAAATTCTGTACTTCCTGCCATGATTAGAGATTTTTTAAAGTCTTCCTCTTCTCTGAAGACAGTGGTGATGCACTTTTTTGAGACCAGTCATGGACAAGGTGCTGGTGACAGTATCCACAGCTTAGTTGAACGTGCCATAACAAAAGTACAGGACATTGCAGTTCCTTCTGAACTGCTCGGGATCATCAAACTGGCGGCCAAGCCAGACCATTTCGTGTCCATCAAATTCAAACGGATAACATTGTCGCAGCTGGCATTCTAACAACCGAACACTCAGACGAAGGCTTTTTAATCAGATGACCTGAACTAATGCAGATTAAACTAGAAAAGGAACATCCAGGACATATTTTTTTCAAGTCAAGTCATACTGCATCAGATTTCCATGTCTTGACTCTGCCAGAACGCCGCACCCAAGAAGCTCCACCTTCAAAAGCATATCAGCAAGCTCCAAAACTTTCAAAGGGAAAATATGATGACCTCAGATCTCTCTACACTGGTTCTACTCCTGTCATCAGTCATCCCGATCATAAAGCTTTTTATTTGTCCCTCCCACATGGTTAGAATCATCTCAAACAGAGATGTAAAGTCATCATCATCATCATCATCATCATCATCATCATCATTTAAAACTGAGAAAACTTAAAAGCTCAACCTTAATTCAGGGAATTTATTAAAATCTAGTAAAAAATTAAGATTGAAAATGACATCTAAACGTTTCAGCTCTAAGGCCTTTATCAATCATCATCATCATCATTTAAAAGTGAGAAAAATTAAAAGCTCAACCTTAATTCAGGGAATTTATTAAAAATCTAGTAAAGAATTAAGATCAAAAATGACATCCAAACGTTTCAGCTCTGAGGCCTTTATCAATAGAAATCATCAATCATCATCATCATCATCATCATCATCAAATTCGCTAACAGTTTTGTCTGTGCAATATTAATATTATGTGCCCCTAGTTATATTTATAATGTTAGCACCTGTTTCAGATGTACAGTATTATGTTATTCCTGCACAAAGCTATTTTTTAAAAGCTGACATACCTGTATAAAATTTGTTAAAATATCACTTACGGGTTGACCATGCTATATTTTTTCCCTATGCATGCATGACAACAAGCTCTTTCAACTGTAGCCTTGTTATTGTTATACCTCAGCAAAACTGCTCTTTTTTTTAAAGGTAAAATCTGATATTATATTCACTATACTCATTATGCATGCGATATTAATTTGCAACAATTGTTCAGAGGCATAACTATCATGTTTAATAAAAAACGTTATTTGAAAAATATCCATTGGCATTTCGTTTTTTGTTTTTTTTATTTATTTATTTTTATATCGTCTATTCTTGTTAGTTTTGTTCTACTTAAGTAATTAGCAGCAGCAAGAAAATCCTCTACGAATCACTCTGTATAGCTGTCACGGCTGCGTAACCTCTGGGCGGGGCCAATACGTAGCGCACCAGAGCGACGTACTGCTTGATTGGGTGGCGTATTATCTGTTCGCGTCAAAACTATGACGCGGCATACTGACGTATGAGGGATGTTAATGTACAAAAGTAAATAATTTCCAAAGGGCATTGTAATCATGAAAATATGATAATTGTATAACAAGCCAGGTGGTGTCTGTGCACATTAAAGAAAGAATGACAAAAATTTACAAAGAAATAAGTGAGTTATTGGTCGTCATTTGAAGCAAAAACTTTAACTTCGTTTTTCTCAGAACACTGAATTTCGCGTTACGCCAGTATGTCGCGCCAGCAACGATTTGCGTGAACTTTGTTGAAAATAAACCCCAGGTTTGAACAACACACTTTTCACCTCCCCTTGTCACGTTGTCTTTTTGCTATGGGTTATGATTGAGGTGTATACTTACTTTTGATCGTGAGTATATCAACATTCACAAATCAGAAAGTGATGTTTATCTAAATTTCTTTTCTGCACATTGCATCGTCAATGTGAACAATTTTTTTTACTACAATAGCCTTCATAATTATTATAAATCACCCATTGCACGTGAATTCTTATTAGCTGAAAATATCACCATAAATCACCAGTAATTAATGCAAAAACAAATAAAGGAGGTAGATGAAATATAAGATAAGATAAGATAAACTTTATTTATCCTTTCACAGGAAATTTGTCTCGGACAAGTGCACATCAAAATCACGCTATACATAGGCAAGAGCACACAGATATAGATACACATATAAGTATGTAAATTAATATGGACACACATAGATGCACACACTTTAACTTCACAACAGTTGCCCTCTCAACAAACAAATTAAAAATCTCCTAAAGTAAGTGTGCAGTATTATTCTCTCTCTCCCTAAAAACATCTCCAAAACAATGGATAACAACAGCTGTATACATCACAGCAACCATCACCATGGCAACCATCACCATGGTAACCCATCAATGTCCACATTTCCTCCGCACAAGATGACACCAACTTTTTTTATGTTCGGATCCATGGCCTTCATTTTGTTAGAAAATACTGCTGCCACTGCTGCTCCTGATGCTGCTTCTATCACAAGCTATGAATGGAAACATGACAAATGGTGGGTCAGTAAATGAATCTCTGCTTAAACTTAATCATTTCATTTATAAGGATGCTGAAGGAAGAAGCTGGAGGACATGAATGAAGATGCATGCCTGATGTCTCATAATTGTGTAATGTACTATGTAAATTGAATGCTTTTGGCCTAGTGCCTAGAATAAACTAAACTGAAACTATAATATGACAAAAGCTTTAGAGTTCTACTGAATGCCATGATAGGCAATCACATAACTATAAAGTGTCAGAAACTGCTTGTTTCTGGGTTTATGACAAAAAGCTGCTTATACTTATATGCCAGATAGGTCAACTTTTGGCATCTCTGCATAAAGCACAGTGTCTAATCCATCTGGGTCATTCTCTGGTAGCTTTTATATAGATGCTTCATAAATAAACTTATCATACTGCTGCCTGGGATTTACACTATACAAAATCCAGAAATGACTTTAAGGATTTACCACAGTATTAGTTCTATGCGGTGAAATGTGCCACTGATTAACTGATAAAGTGAGGTGCAGTCCAAACATTGTTTGAATCTCCTGTAAAATTCTGATTTTGGTGTACAGCCTTTTTTCTGTAACACACCAGACTTATCTACTTCAAACACTTATGACAGATTTACTGACAGGTCTGTGATTGTTGTGATTTCTATCACCAGATCATTAAGAACGAATTCATTTTCCTCCCTTCCTCCCCCTCCCCCCCCCNAAACCTCCTCTACCCTACATGCACCAAAAAAAAAAAAAACAGTCCACTGGCTATGTGCATGAGATCTTGATCCCCAACAAAAAATGGCAGATTCAAGGATAGGTGAGAGAAGCAGAAAATAACCATAGAGACATGAAGAATAAGATCAGGTTTAGAAAACAGAAAGGTATGTCATGTAATTTACCTTCATCCTCTCAAAGCTGAATTTCATGCCCTCAACTATTTCTTCATCACTCTGAAAACAGAGAAAAATAAAAGATTTACTTTATGAATGAGCAGATCCAAGAGACGTGACCCATCACTGTCTTATAGAGGACAGCAATTCAGAATCATACTCTTGAATTTCACAGTGGAAAGGTACCTGATAATGAAACTGTAAATGAGGAGATAAGAATGAGAAAGAGGAGGTGAGAGGAAGCAAGATAGAGAAAGATGGACTGGATATCTAGAAGCTACAAAGATCGGAGGCAGAGGACAAAGATCTATAACACAGGTGTCAACTGTATAAAATTTGTTTGCACATGAAAATACTTCCAAATAGGCTTATAAGTAAAGTCAAATCAGTCAGTTACATTAAAATATCTTAAAATAATATCTTCATGGTTAACTTTCCATTATCTGTTATAAATCTGTGAAGCAGTTTCCAAGACTTTTAAATGAATGAAAACTCTTCTAGTTCTAGATGCTTTATACAAGATCTGATCTGCATATTGTCATTTCAGAACAGAATACTGAATTCAACAATCTACTTTCTTGTACTGCCCAAGACAAATCACTCCCAAGTACGGTGACTTGAAGGATAGTGGAGGCTCATATAATATACATGTACACATCCATGTCAACATGAGAGTTTTCAATTGTTTTGCTTTTCGTAAGGACAGACATATGATGGCCCTCTGACTTATGAATGTCCAATGAATGTAAGCAAATACTCACAAAAAAAAAACAATTCTTAAATCTCTGAAAATACTTTAAAAAAGTGAAAAGAAAAAAAACAGATTACATTAACTCCTTCACAATTTCACAAATAATGGTCAGTAAAATTTCTTACTTTGCTCAAAGTTAGCATCAGGATAAGTCCCAGTGGTTCGCATGTAAAAATAAACACCTACTTTACTTTACTTTACATTTCTGATCCAGCAGCCCCTTGAGCTTGAGTCCTTTGACCTGATTCCAGAGTACAATCGATGCAGATCTTTTGTAAGTATATGGCATCAGCAAATAAGGTGTTTATAATGTCTAACCTCTCTGAAAAGTAGCAAATAAAACATTACAAAACATAAACAGTGAATTCTCTCAAGAACATCTATCTTACCATCTCAAAGACATCCTTCTCCACCAGTTCAGTCATAATGGGTGTGGTGATGTATCCTGTCTGCTGTAATCTGATGCCATCTGCTATAGTGTCCAAGTATTCTGGCGGCCCCACCCATGGCCTCTCACCTGGTGTTAAGCAGTAAGAAGATGGCAAAACAGAAGTTGTATACACCACGGAATTGCGCAGTCTTAATCTGTCTATAGTTAAAAGATCAAAGAGATGCCCTGTGGGACAAACCACTGAACCACACAACGAGGACAGTATTCGTGTTAGGTTTTGATACTCAGTAACTCAGTAACGATATCATGATATCATTCGGTATTTCAACAGATTTTCTCTCTGCATTGAGGGCTTGAGACCCACTCCCAGGGGAGGCTGCATTAAAAATGTGTTTTATGATTTTGAAAGTGTAATAAGATATGGTAAAACTGGAGAAAAAACTATTTACAATTTGGACATTGGGAGCATTGTTTTGCACATCTGATTGAGAAAGTCTCTTTGGGATAGTTCATTCAAATAGGATTTAGCTAACAACTCTTTGTGCATATTTTCCTTTTGTCGCTGTGCCTTGCATTTCAGATGCTTTTGCTCTGTTGCTCTCATCTTCAGTAAAGTTCTTTTTTGCTCTCCTTGTAACACGTCTGAAAAGGTAAAAATGTTGGGGCTTGGACTAGTGAAATGTATCCTGAAATAACGATGAAAGCATTCACATGCGTTGGTTGTTCTAGAGTCCTTACCACGATGCACCCAGAGGTGTGGTGGAAATTTTGCGCATTTCGTGGTTGTGTTTTGTAGGTGGAGTAATAAGTGCGGTAATTTCTGCATTTGTAGAACATCTGGACTTGTATCTTTCATCACAGTATCGCCACGATATTGCATTGAAACCTTTTCTATCTTTACGAAATTTAAAATTGTCCACCACTTCGCCGGTAGTGCCTTCGCGTAGTAAAAGTTTTAAAACTTCCAGAGTCCATGTCTTTGAATTTCAGATAAAATAGTGGCAGAGCTGGAACAGACAAATGACTTATATATTTGGACGTCTGGTTGTCATTTTTCTAAGGTGTATTCATGAACTACAGTATCTTAATGTTCGGCCTAAAATTGATCCTGCTGCAATTCTGTTTAGTAAAATTGTCTGATGAAGTAAAATATTGATTTATTTCTTGTTGACTGAAAATTAGTTGACTTGTTTTGCTGAGCTATTTTGAACTATTTTTAACGTTGGACCTAGATTTAGGTTGCCTAATATCGAAATGATAAGCTTGATATCAATGCCTCACATAAAGAGGATACAATAGAAATAACACTGCATGGTTCAGTGGTCGGCGAAGTAAGGCCTGAGGCAGTTTATTACGTCAGCTGCGCGGTTTCGTGGTGCACCCCAGAGGTTATCAAACTGTTGTGATGTACCTATCCTCAAATGGAAATAGGAAATATGGCACAGAAAAAAACAAATTTAGGGGGTATCTCTGAAAAGGGTCAAATGTTTTGTAGCTAGTCAAAATGTAGCTTATCTTGCTTATTTACTACATCAAAGTATAGGTATGATAAGGAAACTTAATGTGTGTGTTTTCAAGTGAATAAAGTTTGGACTTAGCATTATTCTGGCAAGATGTAATTGTCTAAATTGGCAGGCAGTATGCCACAAACAAAAAAAAAAAAATCCCATGAAATATCAGCACTGAAGCACAATTTAACATTACAAAACACTCAAATTCATCCATTAAGTGCACTGACCATTTGCCCATAAAATCAACAGTTTTGTGTTCAGAACAGATTTTACTCTCAACTTTTGTAAAAAAAAAGATTCTTCCCCAGAAGGCCCCAGCCACTGTCATAGCCTTATATCTTACTTCACAGTATCCCCACACAAGCTTCATTTTGATTGACAGGAAGGAATATGGAATTCTAAATATAAGGCATGAGACACATGTTAGAGGG
>JAWQUT010000530.1:161892-201087 GCA_033807755.1 Ellobium chinense | reverse complement strand
GGGGATGAGGGGGGTGAGAAAGATGGAGGAGGGGGAATAAAAATGGAATAATGCTCATAATGAGTGAATGAAAACCATAAGAAAACATTCCTAGACTTAATAGAACCTAAATCCACAGTACACACACTTTGCAGCTTGCATCTGGATATGACCGCAACAGAACCTCATAGAGATCAGTAGAGTCTAGGTCTAGGTCACATCACATCTTTCACAGACGCCTATGGCCTGCTGATCTGATGGACAACAACAAGAAGAACAAAGAAGAAGAAAAAGATGCTTGGTAGGTTATCTGTGGAAACTCCTGCATCATACAATCCTTTAAAGGATGAAATGGATAAATAAAAAAATAGAAATGAAGGATTTGGGTCCTGCACAGAGCACTGAAGTCCATCTTTGGTAAATAACTATTGTTTGTCTGTTACTTCTCTGCCAGACGAGTGTTCAGCTTGTTCAGTACAGTGAATGTAATGGGTTAATGTTAAGTGTTATATATTGTAGTGAAATTGTAAATTGTACTGTGAATGTTAAACTTGTTGTTATCAACAAACTAAATACTACACTTTATAATACTCGACCTGTCCTTAAAGCCTCTTCCAGTCTCATGGGTAAATGTTAAGTGTTATATATTGTAGTGAAATTGTAAATTGTACTGTGAATGTTAAACTTGTTGTTATCAACAAACTAAAAACTACACTTTATAATACTCTACCTGTCCTTAAAGCCTCTTCCAGTCTCTTGCCTTTAGGCGTCACCAAAAATACTGAAACAGAAGCCTGTAGCATTAACAAAGTGCAGTACAGTGACCTTCACTTAACTGCAATACTCTTAATCACATTTCTCACTTAGCTGCAACTTATCCAGACAAAAGTACAATCAATATGAAAGGCTTCATGACAAAACACTTTATTCCCATTGGAGAGTCGTGACAAAAGAGATCAGATACAAAGTATATATTTAACAACGAGCAAAATCTGATAGTGAAATACTGTAGTGTCACTAGGCCACGTGGGGTCAGTAAGAGTGCGCAAGTAATAATATTTTGGTGGGCCAGTCTGTCTAGACATAGACTGACTGGGTCCGTGGAATGCACGGGACAACCGGAGGGTGAGCGAGTGGTAGGGAGACTGCATAATAAGAGCAAGGAGAGGGTAGATTCGCCAGCTCCTCAGAAGTTGACGCTGCCACTCCACAAGTTGTGTGGATAATTGCAAGTGTAGCACCGTGGTGACCGATTGCTTGATTGTGAAGTTTATCAGGCCTTAAAGTAAGTAAAAGCAGTATTGAATCCATATATGGGTACTGTAGATGTTGTGAATATGCTTAGTGTTAATGAGCAGTTCACCGAACGTGTAGAATGAAATACTGATCTAAGCTGAGAGCAGTAACAGTGCATAGATAATAAGTACAGAGTGTAATGTGATATCTTATAACAATATGTATGGAGGTCAGGAATAAAGTGTTAACTAAGTTGGGAAAGCAGTAGAGAGCGCATGAAATGAGCTTATGCTTATTAATGGTGTGAAATACAGTCAGGCTGGGGGCACTACAGTGGCTTGATAAATGCATGGAAGTGAAGAAATATCTATTTCATTATGTATTAAGTATATTTGTGAGGATAAATAACTATACTGTGGTTCTATCAATAAAGGATTGTATGCCGTGAGGAGCATCGTGGTGTATGAACACGTGACCCAGCCTGTAGTCCGTGCTGCGCCAGCACGCGAGCCTATACTTCATCTCCATGTTGTCTGAGCACGTGACCCCATGTGAACTGTGTTGGTAGTCATGTCGAACCTGTGCCACGAATTGACCAGTTAACACTCATTGAACAGGTGCTGACTCGCCAGGATTCTCCTACTGCTACGCAGTGATACAGGGCCGCCCTAGAGCCACCCGAAGCTGTCATATGCAAAGCCCGGTGGACTCCCAATAATTAATAGTCCAGGAGCAATCCCATCACTGTAGCACTACTATTTGTTTAATATCCGAATAATCATAAATTTACTATTCCATTTGCAGGTGCAGTTTGACCCTCTCATACATTGTCGGTAGGGAAGGGGAAGGATTTCGTATGTCAGGAGTATTGTGAGAATAGTATTATAAATATTTGGATGATCATTGTAAGAATTGCTATGTAATAAGTTAAAACCCTTGTGGAATTCTAGATCTGTATTCCTGTTGGATCTGCCGTGAGAGGTAGAGTCCGGATCTTAACATTTATGATTACCAAATATATGATGTGCCTTGAATTTTTTCAGAAATATACTGTGGCCTGTCGAGCTTGTTAATTAATTAAATTTTTGAAATTTTTGGACGATGGTATTGTTATTGATTAGCCTCTTGATCCATTGTCTGTTTGTTGTAGTAACCCTGAGTTATAGAAGCCCCAAGTTGTAACACATAGGATAAATGTCGTTCCATGGAGCAGTATTTGTAGGTATACTAAACAGTCCTACAGCTACCTGAAGTGCACAGAATAAGCTAAAAATTCAAGCTGGTGAGTAATATGTTTTGTCATGAAGCCCTTTATATTTAAAAGTCAGATACAAACAAGCACAAGTGAAGCATGGATAGTGTGTGTACCATGCGACCGACGAAAAGTGAACTTAGAAATATTTATTAATCATTACCCATGCGTATATATCATTAAGAAGGTGAATAGTGAAAATGACAAAAGACAACATATGGTACAAACAAGACCTAAACCAGTGTGGCAAGTGGTAGAACAACAGTCTAATAACATCCAGAGGGAAGCAGTTGCCCTCCTTTCCTTTTCCCCTAACATCCAGTATAATCACAGAAAAAAGGAAAAAAGGCTGTAAACACTATACTCATTATCCGTATTTATGTAGTAAGCGAAGTCCATATTAAATGTGCTCCACTGTGTGCCTAACCGCAGCTTTTTAGCTTAGTCACCTGGGCCTGGCTGTAAAAAGAGTCGACCGTTGTTTCAATTTTCTGGACTACATAAATTAATAAGTAATAAATGTTAAGACCAATTTTATGAAGTAAATTTGATTAGAACAAATATAATTTAGCATGATGTAAATATCACTAAAAGACAATACCAATTTTACATTAAAAACCAAATTTTCAGACTAAAGTCCTACTCCAGGTTAATAAAAATGTATTTTTGAACTAATTACAAATAAGACATAGAGGACTCAACCGCAGCACTGAAATGGGAGGGGGCCTGATACAGCTGCAGCATTTAGTTGCGCTGGGGGCAAAGACGCCAGTTTGCTACACGTATAACCAAAGCACAGTTTCCTCCATGTCATATGAGCTGGGTGAAACATATTCCCCTTGTCATAAATTAATTTGATGAGGGATTATAGATATTTCTTTCGTAATATTAACTCTGGAGTGCAGGAAAGAAGAAGAGACCTGTGAGCATTCAATACACTTATAGGAAGAACTTTGCAATTCAAGGTGCAAATCATGGGACTGTGTGGTCTGGAGAAGATATCATACATCATGGAATGAAATCCAGGAATTCTGAAACTCACCTCTGATGCTTGGTCTAATGGACTTGGCCACTATGGCAATGCCGGCGGACATTCCACCCCCACTTACTGGCACAAAAATAGCATCCAGGTCAGGTACCTGTTCTAGCAGTTCCAAGCAGATGGTTCCCTTTTGAGAGATACACATGAGAGGATAGAAATGAGGAATCTTCATCAATGATTTTATTTGATGGACTGATTATGTATCATCTCTTTAGAGGATATGTTCAACTTTAAGTCCATCTCCTCTGTTTAATTATTGACTACACACTTTATTACCCTGGCATTTCTCTTAATTTCATTTCTAGTCTTGAAAATGTTTCGTTTCACAATCTGTAATGAAGTTGGTCTGGTTCTTTCCAGAATAAATTCCCTGCTGACGTGCGTACACAACAAACAACACAAAAAAGGCACAACGACGGACACCACACGGGAAGGGAAAAACAAAAAGGGACTGATTCAATTGTAAAATGAAAATACAATATATTATAAATAAACATCCCCCTAACAATACTATCTACCCAAAAAACCCCGAAAACCCGTGTTCCTAACTACCCTAACTAAGAGCCCTGTCCACCTTGGGTCCTCCGCTGGCACTTACAAGTTTCATCCCCCATGAGTGATAATGAAATACATCGATGCCTGCACTGGCCATCACACTTAACCGGCAGGCTGCGTCCGGTTCCAAACACTAGCCCTCGCTTGCTGTGTGCACTCCTGACCCGGCCCAACACTGGCCCTCGCTTGCTGTGAACAACACCTGGCCTGTCCAACACCGGCCCTCGCTTGCTGTGAGCAGACACGCCCACGCCTTGACAGCCCGAAGGCTAATGGTAGATTACCAACAGGTTTTTGAAGGTGAAGGGGTGAACCTGAACCCAACGGCCCAACACTCTGGCCTACTCACAATGTTGGTGAATTTACTCTGATCGTGACAGCTCCTTATATATAGGGGACCCGAGACGGTCCAACCCTGTGCATAAGTGCGTCGTCAATGAGACGCAAGCATGTGGCCCATGAGTACACATCGACTTCATCACACAACCATATAAAATAAAACACACTAAACAAGATTGTACTTAACCCAAAATTTTGGTTAACACAGCAGAAAAGAAAATCCCTTCCAAATAGCCTTTCAGCAAACCTTTGATAGCACGTTTAAGTCATGCGCTAGCAAGAGGAGAAAAAGTAACAGAGAAAGGAAAAAATTGACTGCTGCCATCGTAATATTGCTTCTTTTTGTTTACTGGTGGTCTAATCCTTGAAGATTAGGTCAGGCATATGGTACATATTGTGTCAATGTAAGGGGATAAAAATATACACTGATCCCTGCCACCCTGCAACACTATAACCAGTCAAGGATGTTGAAGCCTTCACCTAGACACATTACTGTCTCATATTTCTTTGATTACTTCCCCTACAGCCCTATTAGGTCTTTGACACCTATTGTTTTTTCTTCTTTTGGCCCTATTAACATTTTGCGTTATTCTAAATATACCACTGTGATTTGGGGAAATTTCTTCCATGGAGGTTAAAGTACTACTTTAGCCCAATCTTTTAACGGGAAGAAAAAGGGGGGTCAACGCCCAAAATTTTTCACAAATGTCTTTTGAAAAAGGTCACCTCAAATTCTGATTTGGTCCCCAATTTTTCATTTGGCTGGTTTTGACCGTGTGCTAATACATAGGCCTACACACATTTTTTTTTAATCTAGAAGGCTCAAATTGTACCTGAAACTTTAAATTGGATGCTTAATTTAGATCACAGGTGATTTTACATATTTCTACACTCTGACACTGGCTGGCAGGGCCCCCAAAAAGGGGATTAGCGGATTAATTGGGTTGTACACAATGAGTGATTTGCCCCTCTATAGGTGTCACAAACCTAAACAGATAACACAAATCTCGTTCAGCCACGATGATATGGCCCTGTCCCTTCAATATCATGTTAACAGACTTCCATGTGTATCTTTCTCAGTCATTTGTTTTCAATTGATTTTAACTTTCTTTTCATCCTTGGTAAGGTTCCAGCATAAAACTATTTTTACACTCTTTTAATTTGTATTAATCGGGAATTCCATGTATTGTATTTCATATCCTGATGTTCTCTAATTCCTTTCTTACCTGGCCTGCTATCACATCAAGATGATCATATGAGGGTATATACTCCAAACCTTTCTCTTTCTGTATCTTGTCACAGGTTGTATATCTGTAATTGTTCAGTGATAAACATAAGTCAAACATCAATCACAGCCGTCCACATGACACATAAAGCTAAAGATTGGAAAAGAGGAATCATAATACATTACCTCCTTCTCCAAAACTAGATTGATAGCAGATACAGCATTAACTCACTGAGATTAGGCTGTCAGAATAAAGAATACTAGAACTGCACTCCTGGACACACTATCATGGGGGTATTTTCAATAAACATTCCTATAAAAACCTATTATTAAAATAGAATCAACTTATCTTTTACTGATAAACTCTGATACCAAATAAAGGAGGATTTGTTTATATAACAACCAAACTCTACAGTGATTACACAACTATATTCTCTTTCACTTCTTATAGTTCTGACCAAAAACAACTTAACTATACCATCTAGCATGTGAGTGCAGTGCAATTTCAGATTTAGTCAAAGCTGATGGACAGTAAAGTTGTGCTCAGCACAGTCTCAGAGAGTTAATAAGCAGAACAAAAATGATTAATTACAGCACTGTAAACAGATGTTTTCTTGATCATATGATCTATGGTTAATTGCAGTACTATAAACAGATGTTGTCTCAATCACATTATCACACAAGAGATCAAAAGTGAGTTATACTTGTATAGAACCTTGCAATTAGCTGAAAGTATAGTATAGGCACAATGTTTAAAATCAATATCTGCATAATCACAACACTTTTTAGGGGTGAAGAATGAACCACTCAGGATTTTGGTGTGCAGTTTTGCATGGGGATAAAAGCACACCATGTTATGTGAATTATCTGCTCCTAATAAGAAATTCCTAATAGCTTTTGCATACTTGATTCCTCCCTTTCTCTCTCTCTTTATCTTTTATTTTATACCTATCATCTGGCTTGGGTCCACACTCAACAAGCTCTGCACCATAGCTCAAAATGGCATTCTTCTTCACTGCTGGGGCCACTGCAGGAATAACAACATAGCAAGGCAATCCAGCTGTTTCAGAAGCCCAGGCTAGTCCTTGACCGTGATTGCCACTACTGTGTGTTACCTGGAATTGTAATCACAATAATAAAATATTGCATTATATTTATATGGTGCTCATTCCCATAACAAGTTCTAAGCGCTTTACATACACAGAGAAGGAAAAGGAAAATGTAACATCTATACATGTGTACACTCAATGTCTTTTATGCCAGGGGACTGAATTGGGAAATTCTTTAACCCACTGTGAACATACAGCACTTCATTAATTTATAATATAATAATTTGTCGCATAGTATGCTATAATGAATGCAATAAATTCTGAACTGAAATTTGCACAGGAATCTGTAGAATGGTTATTTATTTGCAAGATATGGGGGCAGTATAGGAAGGCAATAACTGCATGATAAAATACTTTCTTAGATACCATATATACCTGCTCCAAATAAAAGAGGCAGCATTCAAAATGTCCCAAATTGACAGAACCAAGTTGTTACTTTCTCCCCACGGACTCAACATTATTATATCATGCTACAAACATCTTACTAAACTCTTTAAGAAAGTATCCCCTATCTGCCTTCTTAAATCAAATGTGAATGAAACTTGTTGTCCACTATCTCCTTAAACACAACAAGATGGTAGCCCTGAGAGAGGGTTAGCTTGTTTACACCTTTCGATGTATTGGTTCGCAGCTCGAAAACGAACTGCAAGTATATTTTGAACATCATTTTTAATAAACTCATTGAATTCTGCAAATAATTAAAGAAGACCTAGAGATTGTGGAATTTTTTGCAAGTGACAGTAGAGAAAACAGTTTATTGGCTTAAAGAGGGAAACTGGATTAGGCTTCTGTAACCTCTAGCCAGTGTTCTCTTCAGTGTAGTAAATTCTGGTTCATATTATTCTAGCCTTTTCATCTGCTGAGATGCTTAGACTGAGCACTTGCCTCGACATGCTTAAATTAACACCAGTGGTAAAACCCAACACATCTTCAGCTGAACTTTTGGCCTTCTGAATGCATCTTGTATGTCTTGACTGACACTCCTTCTTGATGGGCATTATGGCTAGCAACCCCACTTCTTTGGGCTTTAGGATTATGGACCCTGTCTCAGTGGGAATTAGTGCTAGACAGGATAGACCCAAAGGTGTGCTGGTTCAGGAAATAGATGCATTCATTCATAAAAACTTTCCAACTTCTGTAAGAATGTGATAGATCTAGAGCTAGATCTCCACTGATAAATTCAATTATAAGTAACTGGCCTGGGGAATGATGAATTCACAGCTATCTTCTCAGAATTTTCTAAACATGAAATAGATTAGATCTAGAATAGATCTTGCATGTCCCGAGAAAAACCAAGAAAGTTCCGCGGCAACAATTTACTAGACTAGTCAATCTTGAAGATAAAACAGTATGTGGAAGTGACCACTGTCAAAAGATGCCCATAGCCATAGCGGCCATAGGCTGCTTTGAGTATTTATAAGAACGCACCGCATTCAATGCTCCTCTAACTTTAAAAGACCCTGATTTCTGCAGATTTTCAGCCTTGAAATACAACTGACGTCCAGTCCTTGTGTCTGCCTGCGTTGAAGTGAAAACTGGCGTCTTGCCAATGAAGGAAGAAATACGTTGATAAGCCATTCGGACATCATTCAAAGCGACTGCACATTCTGCTGCCATGGTTGACTCCAATGACTCCAAACATGACCTTTGCTCTTCACACTCGGATGACATTCATGGACACGGCTGCCGGTATGTATGAAGTCCCAACGTCCTCGTCTCAGTGCGATCCCAAATAAGATTACTACTCATACGTATTAGCTGACGTCACGAACCCATCGAGGCCCACCAGTGTCTTTCCATTCAAACATTCTTGTTTAAAAGTTCTTGATTTCGTTACTGGTGTTTGATAGCTACAGTGTCAATGCAAAGATCACAGCGTAAGCTACTGAGTAAACAGATGCTAAGGGTAAAACCATGCTGACGGTCCGAGAAGAATGTGCACAGACTAAATTTTTAATAGTAACAACAGATAGTGAAAAACGGTTTGGCCTCCCATGCTGCCGCCCGACGTCTTGAGACGACACCGGTCAGACCGTCTCCGATAGAGCGTGCTCTATCTAGTCTATTCTGACTGTCTGGTGCAAGGGAGGGAATTTCAGCTACATAGTTGTGCCCGTTTACCCGCCAACTGTTTATAAATAACCATAGCGCAATAACTTAAAGGAAGACTGAACCGTCCTACAGACCGTATTAAATCATACGGTACCCTATTATTCCAATAAAACAGTCCTTCAAGTGTCTGTTATAATGATATGACGCCTCTGCTGGCCCCAGATAACCCTTAGGATTACATTATCCAAAGTCCGAATTGTTACAACCACTGCGCGCGTGGCGGCCATAAGCTTACGTCAAATACGTTCTTGCCACATGGCCCAGCTGTCTAGCCAGTGCTGTGCGGACGGGTGATAGCATGTTGGTACGAATGTTTTAATTCCTCTGTGAACAGTAGATATGCCAAACAAAATCATGCTGAGGCAATAAAAATGCAGAATACTTTTTCTGGCTTACTCTATCAAACTTTACATTTGAATTTGGAATACCAGAACCTTAATTAAAAGCTGAATAATACAATGTCAGGTAGAGGTGTCTGCAGATGCTGGAACGTAAGTGACGTCAGCGTTTTTGCCGCGGGCTTCTGCTGAACGGGGACGGGGAATAATTCTGGACTTAAGGGCCAAACCCGGTAACTCTAGCTCTCTTTGTTGCGTCATATTACATACGCGCACGATAACAGAACGATGCTTTCTTCGCAAAATTGACTCGGTGGGCACCATAGATAATTTTTAAGGAGAAAAGGTATTGAAAAGTGGAAAATTATTTTTGATGTGCGTGTCCTACTTTAACTTCTTCGTACGAACATCGACATTGCGCGTGTTTACAAAAAAGTCTTTAAGATGGATGATGAAAAACTTATTCTAACGGTACAGCAATGATCAGCTATTTTTGACAAACGAGAAAAATTACATCACAACATTGTTAGGTATAATAATATAAAGTGTTTGGCGATGTCATTGCATGAAGTGGACCCCAAATCGTCTGTAAGGGTATCTTTTATGTCTTCTCCTTAACCACCACCACAACAACAACTTTCTTCTTCTGCTACACGCCATGTTTGTGGTGGTATCTTACCGTCAGTTTCCGGCGATAGCTTGGGCGGCACGCTCGACAGAAAACTCGGGTCCGGTCTGACCGTCAGATTCCGGCGTCAGCATGGTTTTACTCTAAGTGTGTCTAAGTTTGATCGAAAATTGCTGGCGTTTGCTGGTTCCGTAGTTGGGTTCATTTATTTTGTAAAAGGGATGTTTCCATCAATCTATGTGAGCAAATCATCCATTTGAAAACAGGCAACGAAATAAATCCAGCGTGGTTCCATCATCAGTTTATGTTTCTGTGGCCAGAGAAGTGGTAGTGATGGTATGGATCCGCATAGTAAACTTTGGGAGGTCTTGGTCACCATAGCCATTATTATTGATATCCGCATTCTCAGCTATGGTCGGACCTATACAGTTTCAGATCTATAAACAAAGCAGCAGACAGTAAGAGCAAAGTGCTTGTAGTCAACCGCAATTCATTGCTCTATCAAAATATTTACAGGCAGGGTATAGGACATAACATTCTGAGTGCAAATGACTAGAGGATGGAAATGGTGGTCGCTTGTATACTAATAATACTAAATAAACTAATGATACCCTGTGTAATGTGCGTAACAGAGCGGGCCCACTTCATCTTTCTGAAAAGCTAAATGGATTTTTTTAAAAAGCAATCCATATATGGCTAATTAGGTCAGCCGATGAACACTTTTTATTTCATCTGCAGCTCTGGTTTCCAGTCGTTGCGTTTGTTTACCAATAATTTTTAGCAAGACAGTTGTTAACGTTTTTTAGCTTGACTCTGAAGCTATGGCAAATACGAGATTGTTTGTCCTGCCTTGCTAATTCGGAACGGTGAACTGTTGGGTCGTTGACCTGTCTAACACTCCGTGGATGACCTCTGGTGACTCTTTAATTAGGTATTTTCAGCTCCAACACGTGACCTAGGAAATCTTGCTCACACGTTGGTTTGTTTACATGCTCTGCTCATGTATGATTACTCGTCATTTATCAAAATAGCCTAGCAATCCCTAGATCACGTGGTGTAACTGACCCGTCTGAAAATACCTCATTATTGATACGGGATCACTAAGTTGACAGCCACCGGCGCCCTAGCGTGACCGAGTCACGAGGTCATACATATTATGTCGGAGGCCGCCCGGTCGGCCCGCCACTAACAGCTCTGTCATTACTGTTTTAAACTCGAAATTACTCCATAATGTTTCAACCTACAACTATGATTTTTACATGATCACAGAGACAACAATACGCTCTTTGATAATCATTAATTTCGACATTTCCGTTGTGTACTTTTTACACAATAGGCTTCTGAAATAGCAACAAAATGGTAATAAAAAATTCTGTAGGTGATTACATAAATGACGCAATAAACAAAACCCAGGAGAGTGAATTAGCACCATACTCACAGAGAAGACGGTCAGTATGTCCAGCAAGACTCTTGTAAAAGATCTTATCCATCACAGTAAGAGTAATACTTAGGCAGCCATTTATCTTCACACACACAAGCTATTACCATCACTTAACTTCACACGACAGTGTGCCTGACACCTTGAGACTCACGCACTTTGATGAACTGAATAAACTTTACAATAAATACATATTGTAGCGTGGAGAGTGGAGGCACTGATGAAAGTGATGATGATGAAGATGAGGTCCCCTTGTAGAACGATGAATAAGATGAATGAAACGACGATGATTATAAAAGTCCATATAGTTTATTAATCCAATGAAATAAATCCAAACAATGGTAACGTGGCACTTGCTAAACTAAATGATTATAGCACAATTCTACACTCTTAGTGGTAATGAATGGCAATCCGACCTACTACTGACGACTAACTGATGATGACTCCTATATATGACTGACACTGACCCTTACATGACTGACACTGACCCAGGGTTGGGCAAGTTCACCAAAAAAGTCAGATCAGATCAAGATCAGATCATTATGGGAAAAATGCCCTTAGATCCAGGTTAGCTCAGTTCATGGAAAATTGTGTATTTTTCAGATCAGCTCAGTTCACTTTGGTTTTTGCTCAGATCAGATGAAGATCAGGTCAGTTCATCAGAGCAGAAACTTACTTCATGATATGAGGATAAGCACTTAGCAGCAGGTGACAACCAGCAGGCAGCAAATCTACAATGCACATAATTATAGGTATTCATATAACAAAGCCCAAATCAGCGTTTAAATATGGTACCAGTTTCCCCAACCCCCCCACCCCGCCCCAAAGGATGCCGATTGAACCGGCGGACCATCTATTACGTGGACCAGACTGTCCAGACATACAAAACTGTAGCCTACTAACGTACATGACCAAGCCGAACAATGAACAAATGACCATCATCTGGCGTCGTCAAAAGAACAGTCGCGCGCCGCAATCCAACGCTACAGACAGCCTGGCGCCGCCGCTGGATACCGGGCAGCGGGTGGGTTGACAGTGGCGATAAAGACGCAGTCGATGAAAGAATACAAAACGTGCGCTCTGTTGCCTATCTAAATGCTAAAAACATATTCAGTATATTAGTCTTTCAAAGCGATGAAGATAAAGTATAAACAAGGCGTACATCTGACAAGAAATAATTGCCCATTCACCTTATCATTCCCCAATCCAACTCTGCTAGACTGTGAGAGAGACTGCGGTGGACTGGTAACCTCACGCAAGGTTACATCGATGTGAGTAACAGCCGTAACAGGCATGAAACTGGTCCGGGAGAAGGTAATAAGGCAAAACGTTGTAATGTCGAAATCTGACCGACGAAGACTTTGAGCGGTGGAAAACGCGCCCTCACCCTTAAAATCGTTTTCTTTTCACTCGCCCCGCTAAAAAAAATCGGCATTTGGTCGGTTCTGATTTTCGAGGTCGATATGTGAACTGTGCTGATATGTAGTTAGAAAACCCCAGATCAGATCAAGATCAGATCAAATAGCCAAGATCAGTTCATCTAAAACAGTTGTTGAGCTCAGATCAAGTTCATATGATCTGATCTAAGATCACGATCTGAGATCATTTGATCTCAGATCTGCCCAACCCTGCACTGACCAACATATTATGACTGACCTCCTTATGCCAGGTGTCCCTTCCTTATATAGACCGGCGCGAGCGTACGAGAGACACTGCACGTGACCAAATTAGCGTCTGGTTCCAGAGTGGAATAGTGCTTTAGTAAAGCATAACAACAGCTTGTAACTCTTCGGTAATATTATGATAAAGTATAATATATTATATATCAAATTAAAGGTGGCAACAAGGTCTTTCCATCCATATATAAGTATCTTCTATCAAGACTGAGGGATAAT
Source organism: Ellobium chinense (assembly GCA_033807755.1). Classification (NCBI taxonomy): domain Eukaryota; kingdom Metazoa; phylum Mollusca; class Gastropoda; order Ellobiida; family Ellobiidae; genus Ellobium; species Ellobium chinense. Next base: position 187,939 of record JAWQUT010000530.1, on the reverse strand, counting down.
GGACTAACCTTCAGGTGAATCTGCTAGAATAGGGGTGACCTTAATTGTCCAGGACGCTTCTCATACGTGTAATAAAATAACCAAACCACTCATTCTCACCAAACTAGTCTTAAATTGTAGGCCTTTAGTCTAAGTTTGACCAGCAATAAACTTCATGTAACAGGGCCATAAAATAGGGATGCAGGAGGACCTGGACTAGTTGAGCTATAGCACAAACTGACATGAACATGTGAAGTCTGGAGGGCGAGGGCAAGGAAGATAATGCAAGAAGTATTTACTGGGTTATCGCCCTTGCTGAATCGGATGACGCATGGGGGGAAAATCACTACAATATTGTATGAGTGATACACATAAAAAGCTTTGTCTATCACAACAACTCAGCAACTGCGGTACAAAACAAATGACTATCGCATTGCATCCTGCCTGGGTATAATAAAAAACGGTAACCTACTATTGGTTAGCACATGACATAAATAATGTTGAGACAGTAGCATTCACTTCACTCTAATTTGTTAACAGATTTTCCTTTTCGCGGGGCGGCAAATTCAGCACGCAGCGATGGTTCAGTTTGTACGGTAACAGATTGGTTTTACTAATGAATTCCTGCTTATGAGGTTCATTTGTGATGCCTCGTGCTCTTTGCTCAATTTTAGAAATATCCTGATGAACATTTTCAGTGCCCTGCTCCCCCAAAACACCCAGACCAAATCCACATCTTTGTATGTATGGAATACAGTGGTGCTCTAATATGATGTGCTGCTTGGGGATTGTTTTGTTTGAAAATAGTTGTCTGTAAACAGACATTGCCGTGATCGTATTACAAACATATTCAGAGTATTAGCTAATCCTCATTATGTAATTGACTGTAATAGCACTGAAGAATAAAGAAGGCAGACTTGATCTCACCAACTCATGAGGTTTGTTCTCTCACTGTGAGCCTGCTATTTGAAACTGAACATAACATGGTGTCAGAAGTGAAAAGAGTCTGAGAAAACAGCCAAACTTTATTTCTTTAAGGTAGTATTTATTAGAAATACATAGAGTCAGTGCTGGTTGTCTCATTCGGAGGATTTGATCGTTTTTAGGCCATAGTACCGGTACAAGGAAACAAGGCGCGTTCAGTTCAAGGGAAAGCACTCTGTAAAAAAAACTTAGGAAACATTTCGGATTATTTCCCTTGAAAAGAAAGATGACAGAAACGTTTATACCTCCAAAACCCATGGTGTTTGAAGGTAACCTAAGCGAGAACTTCAGAAAATGGGTTCAGCATTACCAACTGTATATGGTAGCCACAGAGAAGAACAGAAAACCTAAGATGTAACAAACAGCTATCCAGTTACATCTGATTGGTGAGGTAGGACTTGAGGTATTCAACACACTTACTTTTAGCCAAGCAGAAGATAAAGATGATGTTGAAATAGTCCTGGAAAAAATCAAGCTTTACTGTTCCCCAAAGAAGAACATTGTCTATGAGCGTCATAGATTCTTCACTAGAAATCAGCAGGAAGGTTAAATTATAGATCACTTCATATCGGAAAACTAAGCAAATCATGTGAATTTGAAACACCCACTGACAGTCTCATCAGAGACAGACTGTTCTGTGGTATCAGATCTACAGCACTCAGGGAAAGACTGCTAAGGGACAATGAGCTGACACCGGAGACGGCTGCAAGGATAGGTCGAGCCTATGAGCAGACAAAACAGCACCTTCAGTCAATCAAGTAAGAAGACAGAGCAGTGGTGGAAGCATTGAAGACAGTGAGGAAGAAAGAGTTCAAGAAAACAAAAGACAGAAATCTTGAAAGAAGAGTCAAGAAGAAAACTGTTAATGGCTCTACAGAAATGAGTCGAAACTGTCAAAGATGTGGATTTCAGCATGCTAAAAAAGCTTGTCCAGCATGGGGTAAGCAATGCAAAAAATGTGGAAAATTAAATAACTTTGCCAAGCTTTGCAAAAACAAACACGTTCATGAAATTGATGCTGAATTTTCTGAAGAGTCTGACAAAGAGTCTGATAACACTGCAAAGTTCTACATTGGGACAGTTACACATCAGAATGAAAATGGCAGTGAAGTGTACATCACAACAGATGTAGTAAACACATCAGTCAATTTTAAAATTGACACAGGAGCGCAGGTGAATATTTTGCCACACCAGGCTTTCAAGAAAAAGGAAACAGATCAGCCACTGGTAAAGAGCAACGCAGTGCTCACCAGCTATACTGGCAATCAGATTTAAGTAGTGGACAAAACAGATCTGGAAATTCTCGGACAGAAACACATATTCTACATAGTGAAGCAAAATAGCACACCCCTCATAGGCTTTAGAAGTGCTCAACAGCTAGAAATTATTAAAGTCATGAGTGTGCAGGAAGAGGTGTTCAAATAGCACTCAAAAGTATTTACCGGAACAGGGTGTTGCAAGAAACCTTATCACATCACACTAGACACCACAGCAGAGCCAGTTGTCACTCCTCCAAGGAAAATCCCTATCTCATTGACAAAGAAACTGAAATCAAAGCTGGAGGAAATGTAGAAATCAAGAGGCATTAAGAAGGTAGATGGACCTACTGACTGGGTGAATGCACTTGCGATTGTGGAAAAAGCAAACTCCGACGACATTCGGATATGCCTTGATCCAAGAAATCTGAATAAGGCAATAAAGAGGGAACACCATCCTTTACCAACCATAGAAGAAATTACTACAAGATTGTCTGATGCAAAAATCTTCTGCAAATGGGATGCAAATTCTGGATACTGGCAAATATCACTTGATGAAGGAAGAAAGTCAGCTGCTGACAACTTTCAACACTCGATATGGCCGTTACTGTTTCACCAGAATGCCATTTGGGATTTGTTCAGCACAGGAAGTATTCCACAAGAGAATAGCAGAAAGCTTTTCAGATTTGCCAGGCGTTGAGACAGACATTGATGACATTCTTGTCTGAAGTTTAAATGAAAAAGAACATGATAAAAGATTAGAAAGTGTACTGGAGAGATGTCAAAAAATGAATCTCACACTAAACAAAGCCAAATGCGAATTCAAAAAGAATGAAATTCTATACATCGGACACAGAATCACAGCAGATGGTGTGAAACCAGATGAAGCAAAGGTGAGGGCGATCAGAGACATGCCTGCCCCAACAAATAAAAAAGGAGTCGAGGGACTGCTAGGCACTGTGAACTACACGGGAAAGTTCATACCCCATCTGGCTACACAATCTGAGCCAATCCGGAAGCTTCTGCAGAACGACATTGACTTTCAGTGGCAGCCAGAGCATAAACATGCCACTCCAAGATCGTTCCATGTCATGACCGACACCGGTCAAACGTACAGAAGAAACCAACGTTTCATCAACGTTCTACCACAGAACGATGACATTACCAACAATGCTGCAAAAGCACCTGAGACTTCAGATGCTTGCAATGATGACACAGCTGTCACACACACAACAGCTGAAAACATTACGAACAGTGTTGCACATCCTCCAACAAACAACATGTATACAACACGCAGTGGCCGCAGTCTCAGACCTCCAAACAAGCTTAATTTGTAGTTGCATTCGCTAAACATAACAAAGGCCATAACAATGCCTTTTCAAGTTCTTGCATGCACACAATCAATGCAGCTGTGGCCACCAAAATTAATGTCAAATGCATTCATATTATTAACTCTTAACGCTATTTTATACAAAAACAGTGATCTCAGACTCATCAGGGAGACGAGAACAGTTACCTTTGTCAAGACAATGAGACATTGTTTTATAAATACTCAGTGCATAATTAGTTATCTTCATTGTTACTTCTGAACTAGAAGTAGGATACCAGTGGTGAAATGGATGTTACAGAACTCAAAGGGAAATAACCTTGTAATCACTTAAATGAATTACATTTATATTTGAGTTACTTAACCTACTTAATTTTAATCGAGCAAGATTAAGTTATCTTTCTTGTTTGGAAAGAAAGGTGGGAATTGAGTCAGTGTATTACATAACTAGATATCACAAACTGGATAATATACATTTACTGGATTACGTATTATCTGTATTACACGCATAAAGCTTGAGTATAACTACTGTAAGAATGTTAATGTTTAAAGATGACAGACATCTTGAAAGTTAATGTTTAAAGATGACAGACATCTTTATTGCTTTGTGTATTTGAAAGTTAGTTTTCATTAGAAGGAATAATTAACTTGAAAGGGAGTTGTCATTATCGTATTACAAACATATTCAGAGTATTAGCTAATCCTAATTATGTAATTGATTGTAATAGTACTGAAGAATAAAGAAGGCAGACTTGATCTCACCAACTCATGGGGTATGTTCTCTCACTGTGAGCTGCTACTTGAAACTGAACATAACAGACATGCATGTGTCTATTGCTGTTTGGATGGCAGGAAGTGAATCTTGCGTAATGGGTTATGCATGAGATATCTCCTTGTGGACATGAAAAAATTCTCATTCAGTGAGTTGAAGTCCATTTCTATCAGGTAAGTGCGATCAAGAATGTCCCGGCTGCGTGTGCAGGATTGTGTGCGCGTGATGATGACTTGAGTGAGCTGCTTATACACTGCAAGGGTGATGTACTTGTGACAGTGATTCCCAACTTTAATGATCTACTGTGATAAGCTTGGGGTCTTATTCTAAAAGAGTAGGCCTAGCGGCCGCTGTCCAAGCAAAATTGATAGGAAAATTCTACTAAGAAACGTTAACAGTAACCATGAGGGCGTAATATAGCCGTAATCGTGCTGACACGCCGTAAAACACAAACTCACTCACTCACTCACTCTGTGAGTGTGTAGGATGAGGTCTAAGCATAAAGCTACAAGGCCTGATCTAGGGTCGGGTTTTTTGTGTTGAAGATGAGACAGTAATGTTTCTGTGGCCTCGGTTTCCTGTGCTTATTTAGTTTTATCTGTCTCAGTATCGCTGAAAGCATGGCAGCCCTGCAGAAATTCTAATTTGGCTCGAGTTCAACTGCACTTTTCCAGAGCCCATCATATCTTTTTAGTTCTAAACCGAGATCTGTGAGGTAGTAATCAGGCTGAGATGTAATCGTCAGGCCAATGGCATGAGCTTCTGATTCCAGTAGCTTGTGTTGTTTCACGACTACTCCTAGTAGGATGTGTAGATTTAGGGAACAGACTGATTCAAGCTGTATGGGAAAAAGAGGTGCGTGAATTGAGTTGTTGTGTTTGGCTGCTTGTTTCCTGTTTCCTTTATGTTTCGACATGAATTCCAGGAGATCAGAATGCAAACTGGCAAGTGTTCTTTGTGGGAAAGGTGGGCACATGGAATTGATTTTTCGCTTTGGCATGAGGCACCACAAACATGGAAAAGTTCCAGTTGCACCTCAGTGAAAAATTTGAAATCACCATTCAAAATAACAGTTATTTTCTTGCCTCTCCAAAAATGGGTCATCAAAGAATTCAGTCTATCTAGTAAACTATTGCTGAAAAATCTAAGTTTTCGTGACTGTCCATTACTGCCGCCTATCCTAATACTACGGTGCTTGTCCTGAAGTTGGGCTTCGAAGTGTTGACTATTTGAAGGGTAAGTTTCAAAGAAGATTTCCCGTGGTCTGCTCCAATTATCACCCACACCTCGTCGTCCGGAATCAATCCTTGGTGCCACATGAGCAGGTTCTTGGTCTCATAGGCACATACAAAAGACGGTCTACAAAAGCTGGCTTTTTCTGGAGTCTACTGTATATAACGCTGAAGTCCTCTTCATTCGCCTTAAGAAAAACTGCATTTTCCGCTTTAATAAAATCTCCAACTATTTCTTGACATAACTTCCTAAAATAGATTTTTCATTTTCTAACTGCACCCCTTCCGCTTTCAGCAGTCTGCCGTGAAGTTGCTTGATCATTGGGGATGTTGTACAGTCAGACGTGTTAGGCTGTGTGGGCTTTATAGGTGTAGAAGAAGCTAGAGGTGCTGTATTGAGTATGTTGCTTGAAGTCGCCGTAAGACTGGACTGGTTGTTTGCTGGAATAGGTGGCTGCTCTTTTGCTCGGGCTGGTTGTGAGTAAACTTCCATGACAGTTGTATCTAAGTGTGATGTGCTGCTGCTGGCAATTTGTATTTCAAAGGCGCTGTTACGTGCGCGTGGCCAATTTGTTGTACTTGGACTAGATGGCTGACAAGCAGAACTGCTTCGCTTTATACATGTTGGGATAAGGCTGAGGCGGTGGCTACAGACAGAGCAATGGTGTAAGTCTTTGTGTCCATCAAAAGCACACTAGATGCCTCGACTACCCGTCTCTTCGTTTTCTTGTCGTTTTCAGGGACACCAAACTTTACCTCGATTTTACAGCTTTGATGTTCAAAATACATTTGTGGCAAATATACTTAGAATGGGTGTCTTCCTTGTCGTGTTCAATGTCTACCCCATGCACGAGCATTATATCTCCAGCGATTGCTGCACAGCTTCGAGGTTTGATGTATTATTTTCTTTTGCTTTTCAGTTACATTTTTCTTTCCACAGGTGCGCAGAGTTCGTTCAGAAAAGAAATAATATGTCTCTCATAGGAATGATCCATGATTGAATTATTATTAGCTAGACAAATCTGACATGCAGCAATATTGATAGGGTATCAAAGAAATAAATCTGGAATATTTAATTATCACAACCTTAACTGTGATGGATATAAAACGTTCTAATATGATAGAATAGTGTATATAGATAGCATCTAAACTGAAATCAGTCGAAAAGCTCTTCCTGGTTTTAATTAATTCGTCCTTAATCTTGATCAATACAATTAAAGTCACAACAAGATGGGTACAGTTAAGAGAACACTATTGCACAACAGTGAATTGTCGTAGAAATATCGAAATTTCACTGACTACACAAACAGAAGCGACTCTTTCGACTACAACCAAAGAAGTGGAATGTAGCTGGAAAAGGGATTGAGATATTTAGGATGGAAATCTGCTAATTTTGCAATTGATACTGCACTGAGATCGACCTCCCAAGGGAAGAGTGGGCGGGGCAGTGACCCCCACAAAACCCTGTGTTTACAGTATATCCGTGGGCCCGCTCCGAACTAAGAGGCACGATTTCGGTTATGTGATCGTGATGCGCATTACATTGCCTTTTACTAATTTAGTACATTTTGCATATGTAAACCAGCACACCGATGTGCTAAATAGTGCGCTTTTCCTACTGTTGATGCTGATCCTAGGTAAATAATATCCAAAAATACAGTACTCTGTGGCTTTTTCCTTGCAGCATTCTCGATGTCACAAACCTTAGATCGTGATTTTTTTTTTTTTTTTTGGGGGGGGGGGGGCACTTGGATTTCTTTTTAAGCAGGTACTTACATTATGGTACCCATATGATCTGCATGGTCGTTTTTGGATTTTCTGTTTTGGGGCTGATTTATGAGGATCTAACATCACAGTTTGATGCAGTATAAAATAACTTTGTATCTAAACAGAAACTCCAGAAACGCCTTCATAGGTATCCAAATACAGTATATATTATTATATATATATAGATCCAATGTGAGAATAAACCAGGGAAAGCAAATTTCCCCGTTACAAGCAAGATCGGTTACGTTCATGCAGCTAGTGAGTATTCTCAAAGATCTGCGGGTAAGTTACATGCAAAATTTGCTTAGGTTTTGTCTAGTTATGAAACACTGCCGGATTTCTCTGTTAACATACGTAACACTCAAGAATCGATTACATTTCAGGTCATCCTCAGAGAAAACTCTACGCTCATCAATGGACATTATACCACTCTTAAGGATGACCATGACCCTTCCATTTTAGATAATTAGTGCGGTACTGTGACGGGTATTGTCCTTTTCTAATTCAATATATTTGCTTAAAAAATCGTGCACTGAAGTGCTACATAGTGCATTGTTTTCTATTGCGGTAGGTGATCACAGGAAAACTGTATCTCAAAATATAGGCCTATTTGTTTCTTCACCATCAGATTTCACACTGTTTATAGTTTTCCAACTATCAACATCCAAGATAGGAAAAGACGCACTATTTAGAACTTTTGTGCACAATATAGGCTATTGACCAAAAGTTCCATTGACAAATTTGAAACCATAGATGGTTGCTACCATTTTGCTGAGTTCTCATTTGCAGTCTTCGTAAAGGATGTAACATTTCTAACAAATGTCTTAAAGATGCACACACTTCCCTGCCACAACTAGTGCTTGCACACCAACCACAAAATTAGCCTAGAAGTACCAAGTGTTTTCTTTCTTTGAGAAGTCTGGGTCTAAGAGACATCATGAGGTAGTGGAAGGAATATGAGCTTGGGGAAGTAAAATATGGTTATTGTATCTTAATCTCCGGTGAGTAGGCAGGGTTGATAACTTTATGATGATTATTATTTTAGCCCAAATGAATCTGAGAGAAGCTTACATAATAAATGTCTTTAAATAGACTGCATTGTCAACTGTGGTCAATAATATTTAAATGAATTTTATGACTTCTGACAGTTTTATTTCTGGACAGCATCACATTTTATATCCACACTCACTCCATAACCTAGAGATAAAACATAGTCATATGTTGTAAGAACAGGACTCAAGAAGACACTTGGAGATCTGTAGGATTTGTACTGGGAATATGCTTTATTTTATAGCAACAATAGTAAACCACAACCCGATTTTTCAACATAAATATTGGTGGGACTAGATTCAATTCTTGGGGACTAAATTCTTTATATGAAAGTAAATACTAATACAAAATATATGAATAATGCCAACAGACATAGGGAGCAGAAAAAAAAAGACCTGCGTATAGTATACCCTGTGTTTAAGTCACTTGTAAACAATAAAACTGTCTGATACAAAGTCTTGTGACATCATACAGAGGAATCTCATTACCACTATCAAGACTTGACCATAATGGCCCCCCTGTTAGAAGCTCATTAGAGAGTTCAGCCAGTTTTCTACTCTACACCAATCATTGTTAGTAATGTATACTTCTGGTAACTCACTGTCAAGAGCTTAGTTTGAAATGGTGTGTCTTGTAGAGTTCTACTGTATAAGGTACAAGACTTCGTACGGAAACAGCACTGGCATTCACTGGAAAGCAGGACATATAACACTATGGTGTATGAAAGGTGACAATAAAAATGAAAAAATGAGCAGGGAGTAAGGTTTTATATATATATACATATATATATGTATATATAATATATATAGAGAGAGAGAGAGAGAGAGAGAGAGAGATTCCATCTCATAGTCTCGTAAAAATTAAAAAATGGTTAAACGATTATGAAATCTTGGATCATAATTTGGACATAATAGACATGTATTCTTTTTTTCTCTCTGAGGTAACATAATTATGACATGTTGGAACATAACTTGTAAGGGACATAATATACATGTATGCTCTCATGCTCTCTCTCTCTCTCATAAAATGCAAGTTAATAACACCTAGAAGCACAGGAAAGCTGCAATTAAAGAGGATTGCAAATATGCACTCTCCTCTGCAAAGAAAACATAGTATCCTGTCATAATAGCATCAATGATATTGGCAGTTTGTGATTAAGTGGAATTGATAATAGTTTGTGATCAAGTGGAACTGATGATTTATGGATCTCCTCAAAAGAAATACTGAAGTAACAATCAACAAATTGAATATTTGACTGGCATGTGGCACTGAGAGATAACAAAATCAACATCATTAACCAAGCAGTTGAGTCTTTTGTTTCTTATCGTATATAGTTCAAATGAATTCTTAATGACCATGAGAAAAGACGTTTGTCCAAAGCTTTGGCATTCAAATCTGAATTGTCTTTAAGTGATATTTAAATCCTGAAAAAAATATCTTTATTACAATAAATTTTCCTTCATAAACAGGGTCTTAACACTTATTTACTAACTAGCCAAACTTCAGAACTGTGGAGAATCAACAATTTGATTCAAAAACATTAGCTGACTCTTTTTCCATTTCTGTTTTGTTATTCAGATTTTCATCATATGTAAGATAAAAGGGTGGCCTGAGATCTATAAAGGTCCTCTAAGCTCATACAGGTTGAACTACACCTTACAAAACAGCTGAAAATGAGGGATATAATGTCTATATGTCTTGCAGCCTGTCAAAATGAGGTGTAAGTCAATTCTTGACCAAATCAATTTACTGATATGATATAAATTCCTCTAAAGGTCCGCCCACAGCTAACAAAGCAAAGATCATTAACATGTTGCTGGTAGCAAGTCTGTCATACAGTGAGCACGAAGGTAGCTGAACAAATCCACCGAATGCTGGCATACTATTATACACCTAATTTATTTAATTAAATACATTCACTAAAATTGAAGGCCTCACAGTAAACATTCCTCAGCACAATTACTGGACATATAAATGCAGCATACCTATCTTAGCCCAAGAAACAACAAAAATTATCTAAAAACCTAATGTATGTACTTTCACTGGGTGATTTTTTGACTTGGCATGATTTTTGAAGTTGTTTGAAGTTGCAGGTGGTTACCTCATGCAATTGAGAAACTGGCAAAAATCGTGATTGATATACAATTTTCCACTACATTCACCAGATGCATCTGTATTGCACAATTATTTGATGTGTGTGTAGCTGGCTGTTGGTGTTTACTCTTTTACTGCGCGTCATTAGTTTCAGTAATTTCAATCATGAGAAACAGATTTTGCTGTGAATTCCGAGCTGACCCGGTAAAGCTGTCAAAAATTATCTTATGGGAGTCAAAATTGATGTCTATTCTACCACATTGTTATCACAACTTGAACATAACTTCAAATTTTACTTTGTAATATTTACTGCAATCAGGAAAGCAAAAAAAATACGAAACAAGTGATGAAATCTTGATAGGTCCATCAACTTCCAGAAAAATCAAGTTCGATTTAAGGCTGCCTTATTTAGCAATGACTCATTTATTTGCAATTGCTAAATATTTTCGCCATTTGTTTACAGAAAAAATTTTACTCTATATTTTCATGATAAACAAAAAATTAATACCAGATGACCCAAATCACATTCAGAGCCCAATATCTCAGTTCTTTGTTTTGTGACATAAGCCTTACTTTGACTGGCAACAAGACAACTGGCAGATTAGTGACCTGGTGTCATGTATATCATCCTTGATTATATACAAGGCTCTATTCAACATCACATCACACAAAGAAAAGTGTTTGATATAAATAACCTTACACATCAACATGTTAATAATAAACAAAGAACTATTATGTACTGGCATAAATATGTACTGGAATAAATCAATAATAATGTACAGCTAATTGCACTGGGATATATCACAACGTTCACAAACAATTTCAGACTCTGATGTTTATATTCCTTCTCCACACATTGCATCATCAATGTCAACAATTTTTTTACTATAATCTCCTTCATACTTATTACAAATGCAAATGAATTTTTACTAGCTGAAAACATTACCACAAATCATCAATAATTAATGCAAAAACAAATGAAGGAGGTACATGAAATTTTAAATCTAAAAACTACTGGCTTTAACTTCACAGCAGTTTCCCTCTCAACAAACAAAAGATCTCCTAAAGTAAGTGTGCGGTATTATCCTCTCTCTCCCTAAAAACATCCCCAAAACAATGATAACAACAGCTGTATATATCACAGCAACCATCACCATGGCAACCATCACCATGGTAACTCATCAATGTCAACATTTCCTCCGCACAAGATGACACCAACTTTTTTTATGTTCTGATCCATGGCCTTCATTTTGTTAGAAAATGCTGCTGCCACTGCTGCTCCTGATGCTGCTTCTATCACAAGCTATGAACAGAAACATGATAAATGGGTGGGTCAGTAAATGAATCTCGGCTTAAACTAAATCATTTCATTTATACTATGATGAAAGCCTTTGATTTTTATCTACTGCGATGATAGGCAGTCACATAACTATATAACGTGTCAGAATCTGCTTGTTTCTGGTTTTATGGAAAAAAGCTGCTCATAATATGTCAGATTAGGTCATTTTGGCATCTCTGCATATAGCACAATGTCTATCTATCTGGGTCATTCTCTGGTAGCTTTTATATAACTGTTTTCTAGATAAACCTGTCATAATGCCTTCTGGGATTTACACTATACAAAGTCTGGAAATGACTTTAAAAACTTAAAACACCGCATTAATTCCATGCGGTGATATGTGCCACTGATTAACTGATAAAGTGAGGTGCAGTGCAAACATTTTTTGAATCTTCTGTAAAGTTCTGATTTTGGTGTCCAACCTTTTTTCTATAAACAGCAGACTTACCTACTTAAAATACTTATGACACATTTACTGACAGGTCTGTGATTGTTCAGATTTCTGTCTCCAGATCATTAAGAACAAATTCATTCCCCCCTCTCCCCCTCCCCCCCCTTACTCCNTCCCATATGCTCCAAAAAATAAACATTCCACTGGCATGAGGCCTTGAATCCCAGCAAAATACTGCAGGTTCAAAGATCGACAAGAGAAACAGAAAATAACAAGAGAGACATGAAAAATGAGCTCAGGCTGAGAAAATAGAAAGGTGTGACTTGTAATTTACCTTCATCCTCTCAAAGCTGAATTTCATGCCTTCAACCATTTCTTCATCGCTCTGAAAACAGCAAATATAAAAGAATTACTTTATGTATGAACAAATCAAAGAGAAGGGACCCATCACTGTTTTATAGAAGACACCAATTCAATCTCATACACTTGAAATTTACAATGTAAAGATATGTTATGATGAAAGTGCAAATAAGGAGATAGTAAATGAGAAAGTGGTGAGAAAGATAGCAAGACAAAGAAAAATGGACTGGATATCTAGGAGTTAGAAGGATTGAAGGAAGAGGACAAAAATCTGTAACATAGGTATCCCTTATATAACATTTGTTTGAATATTAGCACATCTGCAAATAGGGTCATTTTGCCATATGGGGACAGTAAATAAAGCCAAATCAGTAAGTCACATTAAAATATCCAAACATGATATCTTCACAAATTAATTTTGCATGTATCTGTGAAGCAGTCTCTATGACTATTGCATGTAATGAAAACTCTTAAAAATGCTTTGTACAAGATCTGATTCAGGTAATGCAGTTTTAGAATAGAATACTGAATTCAACAATCTACATTCTTGTACTATCCAAGACAAATCACCCAAGTATGGTGACCTGAAGGGTTGCGGAAGTTCATATATACATGTGCACATCCATATGAACATGAGAGTTTTCAATTGTTTTGCTTTTTGTAAGGACAGACATAGAATGGGCTCTGACCTAAAACTTTCCAATGAACGGAGGCAAATACTTACCAAAAAAATCTTAAATCTCNAAAAAAAAAAAAAAAAAAAAATAGATTACATTAACTCCCTCACAATTTTATGAAATAATAGACAGTAAAATTTCTTACTTTGCTCAAAAGTAGCATCAGGATGAGTCCAAGTGGTTCGCATGTGAAAATAAACACCTGCTTTACTTTACTTTACGTTTCTGATCCAGCGGCCATTGAGCTTGAGTCTTTCAGCCTGAGTCCATAGTATAATAGACGCAGGTCCTTTGTAAGTATACAGCATCAGCAAATAAGGTAATAACAATGTCAGCCCTCTCCGGAAGGTAGCGAATAGAATGCAGCAAAACATAAACTGTGAATTCTCTCAAGCATATCTTGCCTACCATCTCAAAGACATCCTTCTCCACCAGTTCAGTCAGAATGGGTGTGGTGATGTATCCTGTCTGCTGTAATCTGATGCCATCTGCTATGGTGTCTAAGTATTCTGGTGGCCCCACCCATGGCCTCTCTCCTGGTGTCAAACAATGAGAAGATGGTAAAACAAAATTTACCAAACTGTTGTGATGTGTTGGAAGTAGGAAATATGGCACAGGAAGAAACAAATTTAGGAGAATAAATATGGAATAATGCTCATAATGAGTGAATGAAAACCATATAAGAAAAACATTCCTAGACTTAATAGAGCCTAAATTCACAGTGCACACACTTTGCAGCATGCATCTGGACATGTAATACCACATTGCAACAGAAACGCTGCAGGTCAGCACAGTGTCTAGGTCACATCATATCATTCACAGAGACCTATGGCCTGCTGATCTGATGGACAATAGCAGAAAGAACAATGAAGAAGAAAAAGATGCTTGGTATCTGTGGAAACTCCTGCATCATACAATCCTTTAAATGGATAAATAAAACAATAAAAATGAAGGATTTGGATCCTGTACAGAGCACTGAAGTTCACCTTTGGTAAATTACTATTATTTGTCTGTTACTTCTTTGCAAGACCTGTGTGTTGCAATTGGCTTGTTCAGTGTAACTGGGTGGCAAGGCATAATATAGTATTCATTCTTTATTTTAAGGGGGAGGACTGAGCTCAGTCTGATAATTTTTCAGATGTTACATATTATTTTAGGAAAGTGTGTCACTAAAGATTTTACCAAATTACTGTGCAGGATCAATTCTGAGAAGAAAGACCGAAAAAACCTACTCTAGAAAATGCCAATGCCGGGAATCGAACCAAAGTCTCTCAGCTTGCAAGTCTGAACGTGTTACCACTACACTACAGGGACGCTATATTCACAGCAATTTAATTCTTAAATACCTACTGCCTGATTATGTTTTCTAACTTCCATGTGCGAACCTAGTGCTCACCCGTGACCCTAACACACTTCCCGACTCCTCACATCAGTACAGTGAATGTAAAAATCAAATGTTAAGTGTTGTATATTGTAATGAAATTGTAAATTGTAATGTGAATGTTATACTTGTAGTTATCAACAAACTAAAAACTACACTTTTTAATACTCTACCTGTCCTTAAAGCCTCTTCCAGTCTCTTGCCTTTAGGCGTCACCAAAAAGACTGAAATAGCAAACAGTAACATTTACATAGTGCAGTACAGTAACTTTCACGTAACTGCAATACTCTTATCGTATTTCTCACTTAAATGCAACTTATCCAGACAAAAGTATCGTCAATATGAAAGGCTCCCTGACAAAACACTCTATTCACTATTGGAAAGTCATGATAAAAGAGATCAGATACAAAGTATGTTTTAACGACAAGCAAAATCTGATAGTGAAATACTGTAGGATAAACGTCGTTCCATGGAGCAGAATTTGTATGTATACTAAATAGTCCTACAGCTACCTGAAGTGCATAGACTAAGCTAAATATTCAAGTTGGTGAGTAATATGTTTTGTCACGAAGCCCTTCATATTAAAAAGTCAGACACAAACAAGCACAAGTGAAACATGGATAATGCGTGTACCATGCGATCGACCAAAAGTGAACCTAGAAATGCTTATTAATCGTTACACATGTATATAAAGGTGAATAGTGAAAATGACAGAAGACAACATATGGTACAAACAAAAACTAAACCAGTGTGGCCAGTGGTGGAACTAACGTCTAATCACATCCAGAGGGAAGCAGTTGTGCTTCTTCCTTTTTCCCCTACAATCCAGTATAATCACAGAAAAAAAAGGCAGTTAACACTATACTCATTATCCGTATTTATGTCGTAAGCGAAGTCCTTATTAAATGTGCTTCACTGTGTACCTAACTGCAGCTTTTAGCTTATTCACCTGGGCCTCGCTGTTAAAAGGAGTCAACCATTGTTTAAATTTTCTGGACTGACATAAGTTTATATGTAATAAATGTTAAGACCCATTTTATGAAGTAAACTTGACTGGAAGAAATATAATTTAGCATGATTTATATCTAAAAGACAATACTAAATTTAATTTAAAAACCAAATTTTCAGACTAAAGTCCTACTCCAGAGTAATAAAAATATATTTGAACTAACTACAAATAAGACACCGAGGACTCAACCGCAGCACCGAAATGGGAGGGTGCCTCAAATAGCTACAGCATTTAGTTGCGCCGGGGGCAAGGAAGCCAATTTGCTACACGTATAAACCAAAGCACAGCCAGTATCTTTCATGTCATATGAGCTGGGTGAAACATATTCCCCTTGTCATAATTTAACTTTATGACAGATTATAGATTTTTTGTAAGTAATGTTAACTCTGGAGTGCAGGAAAAAAGAAGAAATTGGTGAGCATTCAATACACTTATAGGAAGAATTTTGCAATTTAAGGTGCAAATCATGAGACTGTGTGGTCTGGAGAAGATATCATACAACATGGAAGTAAATCCAGTGATTCTGAAACTCACCTTTGATGCTTGGTCTAATGGACTTGGCCACTATGGCAATGCCAGAGGACATTCCACCCCCACTAACTGGCACAAAAATAGCATCCAGGTCAGGTACCTGTTCTAGCAGCTCCAAGCAGATGGTTCCCTTTTGAGAGATACACATGACAGAATAGAAATCGGGAATCTTCATCACTGATTTTTCTTTGATGGACTGATCATGTATCATCTCTTAAGAAGATATGTTCAACTTTAAGTCCATCTTCTCTGTTTAATTACGAGTACGGACTACACAATTCATTACCCTGGCATTTCTCTTTATTTCATTTGTAGCCTTGAACACATTTCATTTTACAACTATATACAATAAAACACACTTAACGAGATTGCACTTCACCCAAAATTTTGGTTAACCCAGCAGAAAAGAAAATCCCTTCTAAATGCATTTTTTATTCGTAGTACAAATTTCAGGGAACCTTTGATAGCCCATTTCAGTCATGTGCCGGCAAAAGGGGGAAAAAGTAACAGAGAAAGGAGAAACTTGACTGCTGCAAAAGTAATATTGCCTCCCTTTGTCTACTAGTGGTCTAGTGCTTGAAGATTAGGTCAGGCATATGGTACATATTGCGTCAATGTTAGGAAATAAAAATATACACTGATCCCTGCCACCCTGCAACACTATAACTAGTCAAGGAAGTTGAAGCCTTCACCAAGACACATTACTGTCTCATATTTCTTTGGTTACTTCCCCTATAATTGTACTGTAAAGGCCTTTGACACCTATTGTTTTTTCTTCTTTTGGTCCTATTAACATTTTGCTTTATTCTAAATATACCACTATGATTTGGGGAAATTTCTTCCATGGAGGTTAAAGTACTTCTTTGCCCGATCTTTTAACGGGAAGAAAAAGGGGGGTCAATGCCCAAAATTTTTCACAAATTATAATGTCTTTTGAAATAGATCACCTCAAATTCTGATTTGGTCCCCAATTTTTCATTTGGCTGGTTTTGACCGCGTGCGAATACATAGGTCTACACATTTTATTTTTTTATCTAGAAGGCTCAAATTGTACCTGAAACTTTAAAACTGGATGCTTTACTTAGATCACAGGTCATTTTACATAATTCTACACCCTAACACTGTCTGGCAGGGCCCCAAAAAAGGGTGATTTTATATATTAGCGGATTAATTGGGTTGTACACTATGAGTGATTTACCCTTCTAATAGGTGTCACAAACCTAAAGAGATAACATAAAACTCATTCAGCCCACAGTGATATGGCCCAGTCCCTTCAATTTCATGTTAACAGGCTTCTACTGTGTATCTTTCTCAGGCATCTGTTTTCAATTGATTTTAAGATTCTTTTCATCCTTGGTAAGGCTCCAGCATAAAACTACTTTTTACACTCTTTTAATTTGCATTAATCAGGAATTCCATATAAATTATGTTTCATATCCTGTTGTTCTCTTAGTCATTTTTTACCTGGCCTGCTATCACATCAAGATGATCATATGGGGGTATAAACTCCAAACCTTTCTCTTTCTGTATCTTGTCACAGGTTGTATATCTGTAATTGTTCAGTGATAAACATAAGTCAAACATCAATCACAGCCGTCCACATGACACATAAAGTGAAAGACTGGAAAAGAGGAATCATAATATATTACCTTCTTTTCCAAAACTAGATTGATAGCAGAAACAGCATTAACTCACTGACATTAGGCTGTGAGAATCAAGAATAAAAGAACTGCTCTCCTTGACACACTATTATGGGGGTATTCTCAATAAACGTTCCAATAAAAGCTTATTATTAAAATAGAATCAATTTTTCTTTTACTGATACACTTTGATATCGAATACGGGAGGAATAGTTTATATAATGACCAAACTCTATTTAGACAACTAATTTCTCTTTCAATGCTTACAGTTCTGACTGAAAAACACTATGACTCTGCCATCTGGCATGTATGTCAGCGCAGTTTCAGTATTAATAAAAGCTGTCGAGTCGTTGTGTTCCGCACAGTCTTAGTGAGTTAATAAGCAAAATAAAAATGATTAGTTACAGCACTGTAAATAGATACTGTCTTGATCACATGATCTATATGAGATCATGAAAGAGATCATAAGAGAGTTATACTAGTCTAGTTCTTATCCTTGAAATTAGCTAAAAGTATAGTATTGACAAAATGCTTAAAACCAATGGCTACATCATGACAACATTCATTTAACCACAACACTTTTCAGGGGTGAAAAATGCACCATTCAGGATTTTGGTGTGCAATTTTGCTCAGAAATCTGACATACTCATGGGGATAAAAGCACACCATGTTATGTGCACTACCTCCCCTTAATAAAAGATTTCCTAATAGCTTTAACATACTTGCTTCCTCCCTTTCTCTATCTCTTTCTCTCTATCTCTTATTCTATACCTATCATCTGGCTTGGGTCCACACTCAACAAGCTCTGCACCATAGCCCAAAATTGCATTCTTCTTCACCGCTGGGGCCACTGCAGGAACAACAACATAACAAGGCAGTCCAGCTGTTTGAGAAGCCCAGGCTAGTGCTTGACCATGATTACCACTACTGTGTGTTAGCTGGAATTGTAATCATAATAATACAATATTGCATATATATCCAGTGGTGCCTGCGCAAAGACTGTATCATTATATAAATTATATAAGAGAGTTCAGGGCCTTGCAAAGGTACACCTCAATATGCTGCTCATTTCCCTAACAGGTTGTGTGCTCATTCCCATAACAGGTTGTAAGCACTTGACATACATAGAAAAAGAAGAAGGAAAAATGTAACATCTATACATGTGTACATTCAATGTCATATACAAAAAGGAAACTTCTTTTGTGCCAGGTAACTTCACTGGAATATTCTTTATCCCACTGTGAACATACAGCATTTCATTATGTTTATAATATAATAATTTGTCACATAGTATCCCATAATGAATGCAATAAATTTTTGACTGAAATTTGCACATGAACCTGCAGAATGGTTATTTATTTGTAAAATGTGGGGGCAGTATAGGAAAGCAATAACTGCATGATAAAATACTTTGTTAGATACAATATATGCCTGCTCCAAATTAAAGAGGCAGTATTAAAAAGTCCCAAATTGATAGAATGAAGTTGTTACTTTCTCCCCACGGACTCAACATATATCACGCTACCAACATCTTACTAAACTCAATAAGGAAGTATCCCCTATCTCCCTTTTTAGTTCAAATGTGAATGAAACTGTTGTCCACCATCTCCTTAAACGCAATAAGATAGTAGCCATATTGTTACAGCATAGAGGTAAGCCCTATCTGCCTTTATGCACAGAAGTGACACTCACCTCAGTTGCAGATGGCTGCTGATTAGTATTATTACAGCGGACTAGGCAACCATCTGGATCTAAGGTGAGCATTGTATCTGTGGTATAGCATATAATGGTATAGATGGATGGCCTTTAATCCCCTCTGCCATGTAAGTGATGATATGGCATACACTGTGACCAAAAGAGAACAGCTATAAAAGACTTGCACTTTCTTCGACATAACATCTCAGAAGATGTCCACAGAACAGCTATCAATGGCAACTGAATCAAAAAAATACAGTATCAGATACCACAAGGGCCAAAACTTAATGCATGTAATCCTCTTCTGCTGCCTAATGAATGAAACATAAAGTCGAAACCAAAATAATTGTGCAGAATAGAATGTTACTGTTTAAAAATAACATAAAATGGCTTGCCATTCACAAATACTTACAAATCCCTTTAGATCTGGTTTAGTCTCTTTTGCCTTTAAAACCTGTTGAGGAAAATCAAAATCTTAAAGATAATATATAGCATGAAAATAAAACAATAACAACAAGTGTAACTCTAGCCAGTGTTCTTATCAGTGTAGTAAATTTTGGTTCATATTATTCTAGCCTTTTCATCTGCTGAGATGCTTAGACTGAGCACTTGCCTCAACATACTTAAATTAACACTAGTAGTAAAACCAAACACATCTTCAGCTAAACTTTTGGCCTTATGACTGCTTCTCGTATGTCTTGAATGACACTCCTTCTTGATGGGCATTGTGGTTAGCAACCCCATTTTTGGGGGGCTTTAGGATTATGGACCCTGTCTCGGTGGGCATTAGTGCTAGATAGAGCTAGACCCAATGGTGTGCTGGTTCAGGAAGTATATGCATTCATAAAACCTTTCCAACTTCTTTAAGAATGTGATAGATCTAGTCTTATCTAGATCTACATTGATAAATTCAATTATACATAAGGCTTGGCCTTGGCCCGCTTGGGGAATGATGAATTCACAGCTTCTTCTATCTTCTGATATATATAGTTATAGGCTATTTAAACAAGGTGTTGAATCATGATCTGGAAATAATTGAATGTCCCAAGGAAAACTAAAAAAGTTCCGCCGCAAAAGTTTATTAGTCAATCTTGACCACAAAACAGTATGCGGAAGTGACCACTGTAGCAAAAGATGCCAGTGTATGAGCAGATGAGAACGCACCGCATTCAATGCTCCTCTAACTTTAAAAGATCCTGATTTCTGCAGATTTTCAGCCTTGAAATACAACTGACGTCCAGTCCTTGTGTCTGCCTGCGTTGATGTGAAAACTGGCGTCTTGTGAATGAAGGAAGAAATACGTTGATAAGCCACTCGGACATCATTCAAAGCCACTGCACATTCTGCTGCCATGGTTGACCTATGACACCAAACATAACCTTCGCTCTTCGCACTCGGATGACATCCATCGACACGGCTGCCGGTGTGAATGAAATTCAGTGTCCTCGTCTCAGTGCATCCCAGATAAGAATACTAATTATACGTTTTAGCTGACGTCACGAACCCACCGAGGCCCACCAATGTCTTTCCATTCAGAAATTTTTGTTTAAAAGTTCTTGATTTCGTTATTGGTGTCTGATAGTTAGTATCAACGCGAAAGATCACAGCATAAACTACTGAGTAAACAGAAGGATAAGTGTGCGAAAGTTTGATCGAAAATCGCTGACGTTTGCTGGTTCCGTACTTGAGTTATTTTGTAAAAGAGAAATGTTTCCATCGAGCTATGTGAGCAAATTATCCATTTAAAAACAGGCAACGAAATAAATCCAGCGTGGTTCCATCATCTGGTGTATGTTTCTGTGGCCAGAGAAGTGGTAGTGGTGGTATGGGAGCCGCATAGTAAACTTCGGGAGGTCTTAGTCACCACAGCCACTATTACCGATATACATTATATATATATATATATCTGCGTTGTCAACTGTGGTCGGACCGATACAGATTCAGATCTATAAACAAAGCAGCAGACAGTAAGAGCATAGTGCTTGTAGTCAACCACAACTCATTGCTTTATCATATATTCATGCGGAAGGGTATAGCCTTACGTCACCGCAATTCGACATAACTTTCTGAGTGAAAATTACTAGAGGATGGAAATGGTGCTCGCTTGTATACGAATAATACTAAATAAACTAAAAATACCCTGTGTAATGTACTAAGCAGAAAGAGTCCATCTGAAAATCTACAAAGAAAAAAAAAAGCAATACGCATGACAATTTCAGGCCATCTGCAGCTATATTTTCCAATTGTTACGCTTGTTTACCATGGTGAAGCTACAAGTGTATTTTAAGGTACAGTTTTCCTGAGATCACCCCCCGCAATGGAAAACATTGCACAATGTTGCACTTTAATGCATTAGAATTGTACAGAATTAGAAAAGGACAGTCTCCGTCACAGTACTGCACTAATGATCTACAGCGGAAGGGTAATGGTCATCCTTAATGGACTCAAGAAGAGAGTAGTACATAGTATAATGTTCACGGTGAGCGTTGAGTTTTCTTTGAAGATTACCTGAAATGTAATCGATTCTCGAGTGTTACGTTATAAAATCGGTGTATGTGAACAGAGAACTCCGGTAGTGTTTCATAACTAGACAAAGCCCAAACAAATTTTGCATGCAACTTGCCTGCAGATCTTTGAGAATCCTTACGAGCTGCATAAACATAACCGATTTTGCTTGTAAGGGAGAAGTTTGCTTTCCCTGGTTTTATTTTCACATTGGATCTAGTCTAGAGATTTCGCTTACTAATTAGTAGAAAATTACTCTGAAGAACTAGTCTAGTATCCTTCACGCCCATGGAGTGGACAAAATACGAGGAAGATCCCGAAGGTCATCCAACCAGTGTATACGAAAGTTTCCATTAAAAAAAATAAGGTCCTGTTCTACGGTAGAAAACAGTTCTGGGTTTCTGGGGAAAAAAATACACTTTCTTTTGAACAGGACTATTTAGGCACTTTTTTTTCTTTGTTATACAATATCTTATGACTTCCTCACAGTTATGACCATTTCAATGTGGTCAGTTACAGTCCTGGGCCTATGCACATAAACTTCCTCAAAGTTGAGGATTTTCTGTTTGGTTTTTTTTGTTTGTTTGTTTGGTTTTTTTTATGAACGTAGAGGGATAATCTTAAGTTTTCTAATTCTGATTTATACGATATCGACTTGGATCCCAAGATACATCCGAACACAGCTTACTTGGGCAGCGATACTGCACTCATCTGTGAACATCCAGTTCTTTGTTCTTTTCAACAACAGGCGTCATCCTTGGTACTCTTAACGTAACGTGTTGTTTGACCCATTTCTTATTCAGCCGGTAACACGTTAATTGCTTCGTACAACCATTACCTCCGTCAGTTACAAAACTATAAACATTATCAATTCATACATATTCACGTGAGGTGGTTCGGAGAGTGCCGGACGCAAAGATAAGAATCCTTATAAAATGCAGCTGCCGCGATTCTTTTCGAGCACAGCCTGCCTGTTACAGCTTTCAGTTACCTTCTCGAGACTCCTTCAAACATGCAGCTCAAATCCAATTCAAACATAGACATGTTACTAATTCTAAGTTTGATAAGTGCGTCTTTTGGAAACATCCAAAATAGCATTTTCAGTCTCCCAACTTCAAATCTCTACTCATTCGTAGGTAATCAGTGTTCCAATGCCTTGCTCAAGTCCCGAGGACAAGAAGATTTGCCTGACGCCAGCTATGTATAGGCTGAGTAGATGAAGGCAGAATGGATGGATAATTACAAAATTCCAGTTTCGATTGCGTACTTCTTATTTTAGTCATGCAAAAGCACACATGTAGTAATCTTTCAAAGTCAGAACACTAAAGGTCCAGTCTAAACAAGGATTATAACAGATAAGAAAAAATCGCCCGTTCACTTTTCATTTCACAATGCGATGCGAAGAGAGAAGAGAGAGAGAAAGAGAGAGAGAAGAGAGAGAGAGAGAGAGAGAGAGAGAGAGAGAGAGACTGAAGTAGACAGGTAAATTCATACAAGGTTGCGCCGGTGTGAGCAAGTAACGGCCGTAGCATACAACTGGTCTGGGACAAACAAGAGCCCTCACCTCCAATCTGGTAGCTGAAAAGATTACAGTTGCGCCCACTAATAATGCGTTACATATATTTACATGGGCCTATACTTTTTACCCCTAAAAACCAATATCATCAACAATAACAAAGTCTCTTGCGCACTTCGGTTCGCAATGTCGCATGCAAATGTACCGGATTCAAAGTAGGCAGTGCGCACCAGAATGATACACTATAATATTCGATGGAAGGATAGCCAGTGCTCTTAATTTTGTATACTGCTATTGGAATGATAGTAATAAAGAAATCATAAAAATAAATAGTAATAATAAATCATAAATGAGCAACGGGATTGATATCATTCGAAACCTTGTAATGTTCCTTTGTATGAAGTGCCCAACTTTCCATTGGCTGCAAACCATTTCCTGCTTACATATCCCACACATCCACGACAGGAACAGGAAGCACCCGCTTTCGAGGAAAATCGATCGTCTCTTTCAAGATGTTGTCCCAGCTGAATATTAACTTGACGCCTAGAATAGTTTGCAAGAGCACGCATCTTGTCCTGTTAGCATATCTGTTGCACATGATACATGAACTGTGCTTAGGTAACTTTTTGTTTTTGGCCGTTGCCGTTTATTTTACGGAAATACTTACACAATAAAAATGATGATGATGTCTAGAATAGCCATACCGGTCATCGGGGAATTTTAACATCTCTTTTTAATCTCCAGCAAACAGGGTAAGATGTGAATATCTTTATCCTAGAATTTATAACAGTATTACTTCTTACTCCTAAGAATGGGGTTACTGGCATTCTACCTAGATCTACATGAATATTATTTTTTTAAAAATCGTTTTTGAATAGCAATGCGATATATGGGTCATTTTGAGGCCAAACGCTACCAGTCATCGGCGTATGCTTTGAAACAAAAAACCAAAACTTGCGTGCGATTACTAGTATATATATACATCGTAAAATGCAGTAAAAATTAAGCACACTAGCCAGTTTTTGCTTGACTGTGTCTAGTAGTACTTGCAAAGTTGAATCGAAGGCCGATGCGCATGGCTTCGCCATTATGATGAAACAGACACCCCCCGATCGCCGAAAACATGGGTCCGGTAGGAAGGTACGGGTAGAAAAACAATGTTTTCATTACAATGATTTAATATTCAAGCTAAAGTTCTGGTATTTATCATAGATGATATATTTTTCTACCCATTGTATGAAACTTACCGGCAAATATTCGTTAGTTTTAAAGATATTTTCAATTTTTACCGAGCGCAGCGATCGGCAACGTGCTAGCTGTCGCTTAATATAATCGTCTGCAAACAAATAGAAGGTACCGTCTGCTACGGAAATGTGGCGTCATCACAAATATAGAGGACGGAGTGAGTTTCCTCATCGTTGAGCGAAAGTTTCGAGAAGTTTTGCTGTTCAGAGGCCACAACTCTATAGTTCGCCGATGACTGGTATAGTCACTCTATCTTAAAACGTCCCCCTGTGTGTAAATCAGACTGTGTCTACCCAATGGAATCAGTTAAATACCTACTGCTCCACTGCCCACAATTGAATGACCTGAGAAGCCAGCTTCTTCCACAATCTACAGCCACTGACAACACACTATACACATCAAAAATACAAATGAGAAAGACATGTACATATGTCGGAGAGGCACTGGGCTGTCAAGAGCGTATATTGCTCACCGCTGAAGGGAACATAATATCATCATCATCATCGTCATCATTATCATCATCATCATCATCATCATCATCATCATCATCATCATCATCATCATCATCATCATTGTGCGATCCTCGCTGTGTCAGCGAGATCATGTTTTGACTATGCTGTATGCAATTGCGACTTATGCTTAGACACCATACTTCTAAAAAAAAGGGAGGGGGGGGGAGAGAGAGAGAACGAGAAAGAGAAAGAGAGAGAGAGAGAGAGAAAGAGAAAGAGAGAGAGAGAAAGAAAGAGAAAGAGAGAGGTGAATGGAAGGGTTATTGCTGAGAAGATGAATTAATGTATAGGTCTGTAAATATTTTAAGCGTGCAGGGTCTGTCACAGGAATGAGCACTAGACTATATAAACATATTACTACTACGACTATTACTACCATTACTATTATTACTAATTTTACTCCTACAACTACTCCTATACTACTACTACTATTACTACTTCTACTACTACTACTTCTTCTACTACTACTACTACTACTCCTACACCACTATCACTACCACTACTACTACTACTACTACTACTGCTACTACTACTACTACTACTACTACTACTACTAATACCACTACTACTACTACCTACTACTACTACTAATACTACCACTAATACTACCACTACTACTAACTACTACTACTACTGCTTTTGCTGCTGCTGCTACTAGTACTACTACTACCACTACTACTACTACTGGTACTGTTACCACTACTACTACTTCTACTACTTCAACTATTACTACTGCTACTACTACTACTACTACTATTACTATTACTACTACTGCTACTATAAGG
>JAWQUT010000530.1:140888-155888 GCA_033807755.1 Ellobium chinense | reverse complement strand
AATGGGGGGNGGGGGGGGAGGGAGTGCATGAAATTAAGCTGTACAAACAATTTGGTTGACTTAAATATTAAAGTTTGCATTTTTTAAACCCCTTGTGACGCTATTGTAGAACCAGTTTTCACTTAAACTCCACTACACTGGGCGCTACGGTAAAAGACATTCACATGCTAGCGCCAACTTTATGACGTGGATGTCGATTTTGCATCCCGGTATCAGCAGAACTTCTGGCAGACAACACGCACGCACGCACGCACGCACGCACGCACGCACACACACACACATCACACACATANACTATAATCTTCCGTTGTTATTTTTTTTCCTGTTAAAACAATGTAGAGTTTTGACTCATTAATATTAATATTAATATTAATTATTATTAATATATCCCAGCTTTACAAGCCAGAAGCTGAGAGCGCTTAATTTCTCTAAATCTCAAAAAAAAATTAAAAATTAAAAAAATGACTGAGACATGACGATGTCGTTGTTGACCTGTTCTTCCTTTTGTATTTTCTAGGAAAACTCGACTTACTTGAAGGGTTTGAACTCACAGGTCGACTTGGCTGGAACGGCCCTGTACATCTATCACATACCAATCACGGACCTCCGCTGCTTGCATACTTTCTCACGTGGCCGACACAAACAGAGCCCATAAACTACCTGTCTCTGAAAAGCGGGCACAGCACTGGGCAGCTTGGCTTGTGTGAGGTGGAAACATTAGGAGGTAAATAATCTAACCTAGCCAAGGTTCGTGTGTTCGACTCTCTGGGTCTGGTGGCTTACGTAGTATCCATAAAGACACGTTACGTGTCCCATTTCGCTCTTGAATTTAGAAGTAAATGAATATCCGGCGGTAGAGTTAGGAGGACCAGGGTGCTGCACCGCGAGTCACATGCAATGATTTTGTTTTGTATTTTATTTCATTTGCAATAGTATGTATTCGTATGTATAATGTATATCGTGCTGTGTGTTTGTGTATGTTATAAATGAGATGTATAACTTTGTGTCTGAAAATTATAATCCTTTGAAGCGGCAGGAGATCACCCCCATGCAATGGATCGCTCACACACACACACACACACAAACACATACACACGCCTACACACACATTAAAAAAAACAAATTGCAATTTAATTTTAAAACACCGCATTTATACTACATAAATTTAACTATTATGTGTTTCATCAAANNNGCACACACACACACACACACACACACACATACACACGCATACACACACATAAAAAAAAACAAATTGCAATTTAATTTTTAAAAAACCGCTTTCATACTACATAAATCTAACTATAATGTGTTTCATCAAAAAAAAAAGGGGGTGGGAGGGAGAGAAGGAGCATGTTTCCTCACTGTCTTATTATTGAAATAGAAAGAAACAATTAAGTCCAGTTACCAGCTGGTTTACTGTCAGTACCTATACTATAGTTTTGTTTTGTTTTTTTGGCTGTTTTTTGTTAACGGGAGATGCCCTGTTGCTTCTACTGTGCAACTTTTGAATATTTTTTTTTTGTTCATTACCATTCATGTATCAGTTGCTAAGGTATCTATTCTAAAACAAACGATACGAAAAAGTATCATTTGATGTGACAATTACACCAGTCGAAGCTTCAATCGCTTTGTGAGAGGAACCCGTAATCAGTATTTAGAGGATCTGTAATGAGTCTTTGTTTGATATCAGATTTATGAAATGAGTGATACATTTATCGTATTCGTGAGCCTTTGGCGAGCTAATACGATAAATCTATAACGAATTCCATAAATCTGATATCAAACAAACACGAGTTTCAAATCCTTTTTTATCATATAAACTCTTAACTAATTAAAGAATGAACTTTTAATCATGAAAAGACCGTGAAGTGGCCCTCGCCCTGTTTGAGACACATTAATTTCAACTGAACTGAATGAACCACACAGTTATGCGACACGAAGTAGATCCAAACAGCTGATAATCATCGATGAAACTTTAGGCCACAGAAAAACTGTGACATTTCAAGTACTTTAATTCAAATGTTAACCGAATTGAAACGGAAACGTGAAGAGAACGATGACAAGCGGTAAGAAAGACAGACTTTTTTTTTTTTAATCTAGACAGAGGGAAACCCCAAGCACGATAGTGAAAATAGTTACAAAAGAAATGACGTCACACATTCATGACGCCACAAAGAAATGACGTCACATATTTATACGCCTAGGGGTTTTCAAGACTTCCAGTCAAAGTATTAGTATTCAGGTCAAAGGTCAAATTTATGTAACGTGTGACATACTAAAATATTATTACACACTTTTATGTCGTCGGATATAGGCCCTGTTTATATGATAAAAAGAGAAACCCCACGGCAGTGAAAATAGTTACAAAAGAAACGACTTCACATATTCATGACGTCACAAAGAAATGACGTCACGCCTAGAGAATTCCAAGGCTTCCAATCAAAGTATTTGTAAGCAGGTCAAAGGTCAAATTTATGTAACGTATGACATACCAAAAATTTATGATACCCTTGTATATCACCGGAAATAGGCCCTGTTTATATGAAAAATATTGCTACCATTGAAATAGCTTTATTCTATTCATTTGCGTGAAACTGCCATGGATATGTTTTACTTGCAATACTGACACCACTTCATCATTGACGAACATATTCTGAGCATCTATTTTGGCCAAATAATACGATCCCGTGGGGATTGCATGTAAAACTTTTCGTCTCATGTCATAAGCTTTTAAACAAAATGGTTTTAAATATCGCCTCCCCTTCTCTCATCAGAAGATTTGCCGTGCACTTCCTTGCATGGAAGAAAAGTGCAATACGAACTATGAAAAACTATGCAGTTAGAATTGCTGAATGGGAGATGGCTATCTGGGTTCGTTTTAAGCATTGGTTGTGTTAAAAGATTCCAAAGTGAGCTTTATACATGGCGGAAAGTCAGACATCTCGCTACTAAATCTTTATTGGGCCCTGACAGTATTTTATCTTAAACCTTCGTGGTGTTGAAATGCTGTGATGTGCGCCATTACGCATCGATAGGTTTTGAAAGTTGGAAGTGAGCGGACACAAACAAAAAATAATAATAATAATAATGTTATCTATAAGTCTCATATCCAGGCTAATGCCCGCTCACGCAACTTCAGACTATTATTATCCCAGCTGGCCAGATCAGTCTAATATTCTCTCAAATTTCTGGGAAGTATACAATGCCGCTGCCATTTACAGGCGCTGATCAGCAGCATTCTTGCAATATCTTTCATTGCCTTTAGCCGCGTACCCATTTTACAGAGAGGTGGACTGAGGAAAATGTAAATGCAAAGCTTTTTCAAGGCACTTACAACACGACCGTGATCGGGAATCGAACTCTTGACTTTAAGATCTTTAGTTCAACACAGCAACCATTGGACCAGGCTGCTCATAAAGGTTAGATAAAAGGAGAAATGCTAAAGAATTCACATGCAGAGAAATTTTCGGAAGCAGGAAGAAGGTTTTTGAGGAATGTTTTCAGGTCCAGCTCGACTTTTGATCTTTGCAGATGACGTCAGCCCCGGCTGTTTTGGCATGGCGTGTGAAGTACCGTGCCACTGTCGTGATGGAATTCCGTGTACGCCCGGCTTTGGAATATGCCCGAGAGGGTGTGCGCCAGGCTATGTTGGGGAGTCTTGTACAAAAGGTGAGCGACCGCACATGTGAATGGGCCCGTAACAGGTTTCGTAATACCCATGTTGTCTGTTAAAGTCTTTGCAATTTTCTCTGCAGAAAAGTCACGTCGCTTAATCTTGGTTCTCAAGGCATTGTAGTATTGTTGTGTTTCAAGGGTGTTTGATATTATATTCGAAACAGGCAAAACAACCAAACAAATAAACAAACAAACATACACAGAGACAAGCTGACAGATAGACAGACATGCAGACAGGCAGACAGGCAATCAAACAAAGAGAAAAACGAACATGCAATCAAGTAAACAAACAAGCAATCAAGTTAATACACAAGCAATCAAGCAAACAAACACAATTAGTTCTGTGGTTCCCGATATAGACTGGCGTGTGACAGTAGTAGAATTAGAGTTTTGCCATGAATATTCCAAACCGGCTGAGTCAAACGCGATACAACAACAACAACAACAACAACAACAACAACAACAACAACAACAACAACAACAACAAAACTAGTTTGTTTGCTTTTAATGATTCAGTAAGCTTAATGAATTAATTCACCAACAAATTCTTTACATTCATTTTTGAAAACAGTCACTCATAGATACACATATAGAGTTGATCAACAATCAATCAGTCGAACCAGATACACCTGGATACATTTTTTTAAAATGAAATGTACTGAATACTCCAGCCTGTTTCGTGTTTAACACATTTCAGAATATTCACAGCCTGACTGATCTAACCCTGTTTATAACTGTGTTATCTGGAAACTACTCAATTTTTATATAACTGTACTAAACTTTGATTCAATCAGACATTTTTCCCCTTAGCCTCATGAACCGAACTTGGTCTGATTTTTTTGATTTTTTTGGTAAACCAGTCTAACCATGTGGAAGACGAAGATCCCTTGAAAAAAAAATAAAGTTACATTCCAGTCGTTAGCACTGATAACTTACCAAGACAAAATCTTTTTTTTTAAACATCTTTTTGAGAATTCGAGCATGACTGATATTTCAATGCAACTCATCGTAAGGGTATGAAGAAGTTGCGATTAAAGCGAAGTTGTCACTCAGAAGCTATTAACCGGAGGCTGTAGCACCCTCCCCACTTTACCTTATTCTCTCTAAAAATATAAAAACAAAAATGTCGTTTATCTGAAAATCACATGAAAATAGACGTTGTCCATAAATACTGAAGATGGCACTGTTGTATTTATTTATGTATTTATTTTTTTATTATTATTATTTACTTATTGATAGATATATTATAATTTACACTGAGTATTTATTTATTTATTTACAGACATATATTATAANAAACGTTGTGATATTCTGACAAAATCAACATAATATGCTTTTTTTCCACGTAACTGCAAGAATGCCGACCAGGCCTATACGGCTTACATTGCAAGTACAAGTGTAGTCAACACTGTTTAAACGAAATGTGTAACAAGACAAATGGCAACTGTGGTAAGATTGATTTGATGATTGCGTAAGATTTACTGTTATACCTGATCCATTTCTTTTTCCACCGGCTAGTTTTCTTCTTGGTCTTTGTTGCTGCTGCTGCTGCAGCTGTTGTTGTCGTTGCTGTTGATGTTGTCGTTGCTGTAGTTGTTGTTGTTGTTGTTGCTGTTGTTGTTGTTGCTGTTGTTGTTGTTGTTGTTGTTGTTGTTGTTGATGGTGGTGGTGGTGGTGGTGGTGGTGTTGTTGGTGTTATGTTCGTTGATGTCGTTGTTTTTTGTTGTTGTTTTCGTTGTTGATATTGTCGTCGTCTTCGTTGTTGTTATTGTTGTTATTTTGTCCCCGTTTTTCTGTTGTGTCCGCTGTATCAGTGACTCGATAGAGTGTATGATATGAAGGACAGTACATCTGGCTGGATACCGGTGTCTGTAACAATCTCTATATTTGTAACGGGACAGGCAAACGCAGCGATTGAGGAGAGAGAGAGAGAGAGATCTCACAAAGCACTGCTAAAGACACAAACGAATGTCAAAAAAAACCAAAAAACTTCAAGATCACCTGGACTAACAAAATTCGGAAAAGGACCACATTTGTGGCAAAAGAAACTTTCATACAAAAGTTCACGCAATTCTAGGGAGACATGGGCATGAAATGGCTCTTCAAAAACCGAGCGAGGTTATTTTTTTTTTAAAATAATAAACTCTCACTTAACCTCCAGAGTTCACAAAACCCAGACAGCTCACGATCTTAAATGTTATGTTTGTGTCCCTCATAACTTAAAGTTTGCACGTCCACTTTGTTTTGATGATCCGTCTGTTCATTCTCAGATTGCAAGACAGGTTTCTGGGGTAAAAAGTGTGACAAAACCTGCTCTCCAAATTGTTCCGCCTGTGATCAAACAACAGGACAATGTGGTACTTGAATGACGTTCTTGATTTATGTTTGTTTTCTTTCTTACTTCTGCCAAAGTGTTAATTTTTGCTCAAGGCTACAGTGTACAGCGTATTATACGAGGTTGTTTTTTTTTATAATGCCACTTTTAAGGATAAAGAAAAAAAATTGAAATTCCAGTTTTGTTACATCGCGTTCTTTTTATTACAATTTGGTGCTTACATCATTTATAAGTGAGACACTGAAATATCAGAGCTTAATTCTGATTTTTTTTTTTACTAAAGCTGTCTAGAGATCTGTTTCCATCCTGTTACCATTATATATATATATAGTATGCCAAATGTCAGCAAAGCAAGGTTAAGTTTAAGTTATTCAAAAAACGTTTGATAAAAAAAAATTAATAACCTACCTAGTCTGAACAGAAAAATATAACAGTAATATATTTTTTACAATTGAGCGTTCTAAGATGTTAACCCTTTAGTGCCCAGCGTATCAGATCTGATAGATTTCGTGGAACAAAGAAAAAGCAANTATATATATATATAGTATGCCAAATGTCAGCAAAGCAAGATTAAGTTTAAGTTATTCAAAAGACGTTTAAAAAAAAATAATCACCTACCTAGTCTGAACAGAACAAAAATGAGAGTAATATGTTTTTACAAGTGAGCGTTCTAAGGTGTTAGTATATTTCATGACAAATATTTTGGTTGCACAGTATAGCCTATACCCTAACATTTATTGCTATGGGAGGTCAGTATTTAACCGTATAAGAAGAAACTGACATGTTCTACTTAACTTTACTGACTTGCTGAGGAATGTATTGGAACAGGGGGGAAGTAACACGTAACAGGAGATAACAAAAAAGTAACAGGATGGAACGATCATAGTCAAGCAGCTGTCATACTTGACAAGTACCCGATAAAAGGTTTTAGGGTCAATACGTCACGTAATATCGACTCTATTTTAATACTTTCTTACATTTTTTTCTCCCTTTTAACCAGTTTGCAAATATGGATGGTATTCTGAAACCTGTGACAAGCCATGTCCCAAGATGTGCAGGGGTGGGGGCTGTGACCAACACACTGGGAAATGCGGTGAGTGAAGCCAGGTCAAACCTCCTTTAGTTGTAGTGAGTAGTGCTCGCTTACGCCTTTATGCCTGAACCCACCTGAACGCTTGACCTTGTTTTGAACTGAACCGTTCGAGTTCACATCAGCCCACAGGCGATTATCGAATACCCGCGCGGACGATTAAGCATTGTCATTGCTGTGCAGTTGCGGACCAATGTGCACTCCTGTGCAGTGAACGGGTTTACCCGCTGAAACGGTGATCGACGGCCTCACACTGTATGGCGTTATCAATGAAAGGAGACGGAATTTGAAATTTTAACCTCATCCTTGAAAAGGGCGAACTAGTGGAAGAGATTCCAATCTTCCCAATATTTTATTAAGAGAATCTTGCACCTGAGATAAGCAGACAATGACGCTAAACCTTCTCTTTCGAATTTCATACAGGTTAACTGTTCCGACCAAATTTTATGTGCAAAGGTTTTTGAGTTTATTGTGTTCGAAAATAGACTGTCACGTTCTTAGCCCATTCTCATAATATGAAGAAACTCAACTGTCTATAATTTTCATGGTTTGCAGAGAACCGGTGTTATTGATGGTGTTTGTCAAAACGTGAGGTCTGTGCGGCGTAGTCGGCGCCATAGGAGAAACACACTATCGAACAGAAGGAGAAAGAGAGAGAGAGAGAGAGAGAGAGAGAGAGAGAGAGAGAGAGAGAGAGNGACAGAGAGAGAGAGAGAGAGACAGAGAGAGACAGAGAGAGAGAGACAGACAGACAGAGAGAAAGAGAAAACCATTCATTGTGTGCTTTACTGTCCAATGCGTTTTCTTCATGAACTTCTTGCAAAGCAAGTGTATACATATTTCTAGATCCCTGTCCACACAATTTATTTGGACCACATTGTCGTTTTATGTGCCACTGCCACTTCACCTCGAAATGCTATAGAGGTATTTGCCAACGGTGTGAAATAGGCTATTTTGGTCCTTACTGTCAATATGGTAAGTATTGGTAATTCTTTCCCAGTAAGTATATGATTGTTATCTTTACTGTCAGTACCGTAAGTTTAAGGTAGATGCTACATTTTTTCCAGAGGTTGCAATGGAGATAACATAATGTGCAACTTATCATCTTAAGTGCATGAGAGTTGTTATGGAAAATTGCACACCAAGTGTTGAATGGTGCATTTTTCTACCGTCAGGGTGATGATCTTAGAAACACCGCCAATGTCAATAGCCATGTACATTTCAATCAATCAATCAATCAATNCTCTCTCTCTCTCTCTCTCTCTCTCTCTCTCTCTCTCTCTCTCTCTCTCTCTCTCAGTCAAGCGCACATCCATCCATCAATCACACATAACACCTTATGATCCTGTGTTATCTCGTTCTCCTTTCGCCGTCTGACAGAAAACATCGCGGCGTTCAGTAAAGCACCCCACTGGGTGAAAGATGCTGATCCCACCACATGCTTTACCCCTATCAGTAACACTTCCTCCATCGATATCACCTTTACCAATGATTACCCTTTGACGTGGCTTCAACTTATAGGCAAAGCTGAAGGTACGTTCCAACTTGCCGGCGTGAGATTGGAGACAGTATGAAAATGAAAATGAAACTTCTATTTACCTCGTAGGGAAACTGATTTACAATGCCATACACTGTTTTACGTCTCATTCATAATACAAAGTGTGAAGCAACGTGGCCGAACGGGTGCAACGTTGGACTCAGGCTCTAAAGGACGTGAGTTTGATTTCTGACCACGGTCACGCTGGAAACGCCTTGGGGAAAGCATTTTATGCCCATTTTCTCCAGTCAACCTGTCTGTAAAAATGGGAGCCTGGCTATAGGCAGTGAAAAATATTGTCAGAATGTTAGTGATAAGCGCTTTCAGATGGCAGTGGCACCGAATACTCCCCACCACGGAGTTACGAAAGCTTTACAGTAATCTGGCCTGCTGGGGTAATAATTGTGTAAAGTCGTGTAAACAGGCCTGGACACGAGAATTCCCAGTAGGGAACGAAATGTTCTTCTATTAACTGAGAGAATAATGAACTCATGTCAGCCATCTGAACGTCATTTACAGAAAGAGGACATCATCTGTCAACATACAGTAATGTTCATTCCACATGGCCTATGTCACTTTCTGATGATTTGAAGTGTTAGTCTATACTACCAAATATGCCATCAGTCATCTTTTTCCTGTTTAAACAAGTGTAACATTTTGACTCATTACTATATCCGAATAGTACAAGCTAAACCACATCAGCCCCCATTGTTTTGCTTTGAGCGACAGATTGAGTACGTTCAATTTCTCACAACCTTAAAAAAATGACTCAGGCAAATATGGGTTGAACATGACGATATCTACTCGAAGTCGTTGTTGTTGTTGTTCTTGTTTTCATTATGCCCTGGTGTTTTTCAGTCGAGTTCTGGTTTAGCTCAGTAAACATCACTTTCAATCGCGGAAACTTTATGTGGACCAGCCCGATCTATACTCTCTTGTCCAGTCCTGAAGCTGTGGACATCTATGGGGAAGGAACTCCGCTCATTAAACATATAACGCTGACAGGCGCTGGAGTGAAATCAATCTGCGAAGTCCTGTTTAGTGGAGGTAGGTTGTGTGGAGTGTACCGCGGACGAGCGCTAGTTTTGACACCTATTGTTTGGGAGAAGAAAGTATAGGATGCAATGCTATATTTCTTTCTTTCTTTCTTTCTTTCTTTCTTTCTTTCTTTCTTTCTTCTCTTTTTCCCTTCTTTTTTCTTTCCTTTTTTTTCATTTTCTTTCTTTCTTTCTTTCTGTTTTCGTTCGTTCTTTCTTTCTCTCTTTCTTTCTTTTTGCTTTCTTTCCTTTTTTCTTTCTTTTTTCGTTCTTTCTTTCTCTCTTTCTTTCTTTCTTTCTTTCTTTCTTTCTCTCTTTCTTTCTTTCTATGTTTTCTTTTCCTTCTTTCTTTCTTTCTTTCTTTCTTTCTTTCTTTCTTTCTTTCTTTCTTTTCCTCCCGTCATATTTTTTTTTGGAAGTTTTATCTCATTCTACATTGATAGACATTGTTTCGTATTCAAGTTGTTACTGGCGTAGAGCTGAATAAAATCTTTGATTCTTGTCTTCCTATCAGGTCGGAATCTTGCTTTTGGCCAGCGAGCGATACTTACCTCAGCACTGAACAAGAACCACACAGGAGCGAAGGCGGTGGATGGGAGACGGGGTGGGAGGGCAGACGAATGTGCTCACTCCGGTTGGAAGGATTTTGAGCCCAAACTCACCATCTATTATGACCAGAATGTGACCATCAGTTATGTTAGGGTGTTTAATGGCAAAGGTATATTACTTTCTTTGGGCATATTGTGTTTATGTTGAGCAGGGTTGGGCGAGTTCACAAAAAAAAAGTCAGTTCAGATCACGTTCAGTTCACCCAGGGGGAAAAGCCCTAAGATCAAGTTTAGCAAAGTTCAAATAAATAGTTGAGTAGTTTTCAAATCAGATCAGTTCCGCTTGGCTTTTTTAAACTGGCATTCAGTTCTGATGTTCGCTGTAGCAGTAAAATGAGCTGAAATTTAGGTAGAAAATAAAGTTAGATCAAGCAGGCGAAATATCTACAGTTCAGATCCAGATCAATCCGTTCAAAAAAAGCAATTAAGCTCAGATCAAGTTCACATGAACTGAACCTGAGTTCACAAACTGAGTTCATAATAATTTTATTTTTTATATTTTTTTTATGTTTTGGCCCGAGCTCCTTAATTTTCTGGTACCATGGTTAGCGTTCTTAGAATTTCCATTTCAAGTTATTTTTTAAGATTTATTTAAAGGTTAGTTAATTGTTACATAGGTCTAACTATTTAATCATGCTTTTAAGTAGTTCTACTAACCCTCGATCTATTTCTCGAATCAAGGGCGGAGCTTATCACGCGTACCCAGCTCCAAACAGGGAGCCACCTTGTTAATGTATAAGTGATGTCACCGTTTTGCAAAAGTTTCCCCAAAATCATAAGGGGGCCGAGTGGTGACTGCTAATAGCAAAAACGAAAAAAAAAAATCGGTACATCTTTATCTGCCAGTTCTGCCTTTTATCGGCATTACATTTTTTGTTGCTCTTTTCAGCTGGCTGTTTAGTATTCAGTTCTTGTAAATGAGTGAACTGATAAATAAATAAATAAATAAATAAGTAATTAAAATAAAATAAATAGATAAATAAATAACACATATGAGAATAGAGTTTACCAAAATGAATAGATAATTCTAAAAAAAAAACATGTATGTTCTTGTTAATTCTCCAGTCTAAAGGAGTGTATTGAACATTCTCTCGGAAAATACATCATTACCATTGCATTGATTATAATGATACATCATATCCCTACACTTGATTTAATATATTAAACATATCGTCACGCTTATTCCACATTTGCTAGGATAATTCTTTTATAATGATTTTATATTACTATGATCTTCCTTCATCTTCCTACTGAAACAAATATTGAGTTTTGACCCTGTTTTTATATCCCAGGTTTAAGGCTAAACCATATCTGCCTCATTCTTTTGCTTTAAGCAACAGGTTGAGAGGGTTCAGTCTCTCAAAACCTCCAAAACTGACATAGGCAATTTTGGAATGAGGATGACGATAATCTCGCCTAGCAGGCTATTTAAAAACATGACATGAAAGCAAACCCATGTGAATCAAGGATGTGTTTACGGCCATCTGTAAACGAGGTTTGCCTTCCTGGCNTATATACATATATATATATATACATATATATTTATATAATCGTTCACAGGACCAGCCTGTGACCTAGGTATAATAATAATAATAACAATAATAATGTACAGTAATATAATGAATAATGTTGTTATTTTTGTTATAATGTTGTTGTTGTTTTTTTATTTTTTTTATTTTTCAGAGAATTTTAACAAGTTAAACGGCTTTGAGCTAAAAGGACGCCTGGGTTCGACACGAACTTATACATTAAACCATAAGAACAACGAGCCACCTTATTTTTACTATCGAGTAGGTTTTCCTGGAAGACGGGACATCGTCAACGAAGTGGAATTAAAAACTTTTTTTAGTCGTTCAATCAGGACACGCCTTAGTGTCTGTGAGGTAGAAACACTCGGAGGTTAGTGAACTCACCAAATTTGCAATACAAATAAATACTATACAGAAACCTAAGATTGTTAAAATCACATTGTAGCATTTAATTTATAATGTGTGCATTAAAAGAAACACACACACACACACACACACACACACACACACACACACACACACACACACACAATACTATATTTGGTCGCTGGTTATAGGCATTGGATATAGCCCATTTTATTGCCCGAGACTTTTCCGCTCCAAAAGTCAAACAACATTCAAGCAGAAAAAATGATGATGTTTTTGTCCTGCACTTTCTATCTATCTATCTATCTATCTATCTATCTATCTATCTATCTATCTATCTATCTATCTATCTATCTCTATCTACTCGCCTGCTATGTATGTATGTATGTATGTATGTATGTATGTATGTATGTATGTATGTATGTATCTATCTATCTATCTATCTATCTATCTATCTATCTATCTATCTATCTATTCGCTTGCTTACATTCCACCAGAAATTGATTGTAACGGCACACATTACGGACTACGGTGTGAAAATGAATGTCGTTGCCGTGAGCCGCCATGTTTTCCCCTCAATGGAGGATGTCCTGCCGGGTGTCAACCTGGGTTCAGAGGACCATCCTGTG
Source organism: Ellobium chinense (assembly GCA_033807755.1). Classification (NCBI taxonomy): domain Eukaryota; kingdom Metazoa; phylum Mollusca; class Gastropoda; order Ellobiida; family Ellobiidae; genus Ellobium; species Ellobium chinense. The sequence continues at coordinate 143,079 of JAWQUT010000530.1, read as the reverse complement.
ATCTGGGTATAATAATAATAATAATAATAAAAATAATAATGATAATAATAATAATAATGATATAATAATAAGAAGAATGATAATAATAATGATAATAATAATAATAACGTGCATTTCTATAAGACTTCACCTCTGGTGAGCCCGAAGCGCTTTATAGCTACATACACACGTACTCAACATAAATGCACATCTCCACAAACACACAAGCTTACACGCACAACACTTTCACGTAACCACATACACACTCATATTCACTCATTTTTATGTAGACACACAGTATCAGTATGTGCATGCAGTCAAGGAGCGAAAGTCTTAAGGTCAGGAGGGAGCATGGATTCCAGCCTCGATATTATGTGTATGCCTAAGAGAACAGTCCAAATGTCTGAAATTTTGAGATTATGAAAATTGGGATAATTGTTTCTGAACTAGCTGGTTTTGTCAAGTTCTAAAATATCTTGAACAGTTTTCGACAGATACCTTACTGGGACATGGTACAAAAGCAAGTTTTTGAGATAAATAGACATTCAAGTTTCACATCTTTTATTTGCATATAAAATTACATAGGAAGCATGGAAATTATGAGATAAGAGCATCACAACTTAGAATAAGAAAAAAAAATGAGAAGATTAGGTACATAACTGCGATAGGAGTTGCTTTGCATGATAAGGCAGTATACATCCGCCAATCTCGGATGTTAGCAAAAATATTTTAAAATATATATAAAAATTTCATAATTTCTTCAGGATTTACAGCTCAATACACCTTTAAAACTCTGTTTTAAAACCAATTTACAGACAGAATTTTGCTAAATCTTAAACACATGATTTACAAATGGTTAAGGTTACATTTATTTGAAGAAACTACATATTCAAAGTAAAATAACCTTTTTGTCTCTCTGAGCCTGGTACTCAATGTTGTCACAAGTTGACCAAGTTTACTGGGATAAGCCCAGACCACAACTGTGATACACCGGCAAAAATACAACATACGAAGGGACAGCACATGAACATTTAAAGCACTATGAATACTGAATTCACATATACATGCCGACTTTTGAATCGTTTTCTCAGCCACACAAACATATATTACATAGAGTGCCACTGATGGCATACAGGATAGAATGGATCTTGATGCCAAGTGTGACTAGATGGGATGTGTGTAAAGATTGAGGTGTAACATGTGGTTTATAAAGATATTTGACCACAGCTATCACGAGGGGCGCAGCGTCCCTGTAATCTATGAATCTGAGATTACAAGTAAGATATATTACAGTAAATATCTAATACAAACCAACCTAATTCTAGTTGTTTTGATTTTTTTTTTCAAACATCATTTTCGTACCATACCACCTAAGAGCTATTTACAAGCATAGGGAATGCGATCTCATCAAACGTTAGATAAGTTTTCTTCCCTGATAATCTGAAAACCCAAATACTCCTTCACAGATGCAGCACTCCCATATGCACAATACAGAGTAGCCACTGGCTGTTTGAAGAGAAAACTTTTCCTTAAAAAGTGGCCGATAACGTGAGAGAAAAATAGATTACCCTCTAAGCTGGCTTCTTTTTTTCTTTGTGCAATACCCTTTTCCGTGAAAAGATGTTTCCCTGTTGTTTTTTTTGTTTTGGCGACGTGATGCTGATTGTCCATAATATGGTACCGTAAACTCTCAAATATTGCAGAGTTCATAACGAATATAGCCTTACTTTGTTTCGTATAATGAAGATCACTTCTTACACCGCTAACCTTCTTGCTGCTTCTTGTAGGTGGAGCAAGAGGAAAGAAATTGTATATCTCAGCGGTTTTTTTTGTTGTTGTTGTGGTTTATTTAGCTTTAGATTAAAAAAAATGTCTCGTCGTAATGCGTTTGATTGTTGTTTTCGCTGCTTAAAACTAATTTTATTGTGAAATTTGATATGGGTACTTTTAATAGTATTATATACAACGTGAAATGACGTTAATGTCTCGATTTTCTTCTTTTTTTTTTTTTAACACTGATAAACATTGGCGTTTGTCAGTCAGTCAGTTGACTGGGTATAAGTGCTGGATGACCCGAAAAAATCGCCCTGGCAACGCCCCTGACTATCACTTAGAAAACCAAACGTTTACCAAATTTTGAATGAAGTGTCGACGAATCGTCAGGATAAAAATGCGGCGATTCGGGTAAACGAAAGAAATTGCAATCCCCCCC
>JAWQUT010000530.1:75375-111923 GCA_033807755.1 Ellobium chinense | reverse complement strand
TGTGTGTGTGTGTGTGTGTGTGTGTGTGTGAGTGTGTGTGTGTGTGTGTGTGTGTGTGTGTGTGTGTGTGTGTGTGTGTGTGTGTGTGTGTGTGTGTGTGTGTGTGTGTGTGTGTGTGTGGATAAACACCTTTTTAATCAAACTAGAAGTGTCGCTTTCACTTCCCCCTCCGATATCTGTATGAGAGAAAAGATTATAATATTTTTCCTTTCAGCACATTAGCGCCGCTTAACTGCAATGGCTTTTAATCGTAACTTTTCCCGTGTTCTCGAAACGGCTACGATTAATCCGAGGTGATTGCCTTAGTTTGGTATTACATATATGTACATCATAACGTATTCCAGGTTCTACTTAGCCTTCGAGAACTCTTTCTGCAAAGACTATGTTACTGAGAAATTCTTCAAACTGTTCCAAGATGTCGATGTTATACCTGTTGTAAGAGGAGGCTTCGACTACAAAAAATACCTCCCATCTGGAATTTTTGTTGACGCCTCCGACTTTAGGGTGAGTTCTATCTACTTTTCCATTTCTCCTCATGTCCAGTTTTCTACTTGTATCTGTCTGTCTGTCTGTCTGTCTGTCTGTCTGTCTTCCTGCTTGCCTGCCTGCCTGTCTGTCTGTCTCTTTGGCTGGCTGGCTGGATGGATGGATGGACGGACGGACGGACGGATGGATGGATGGATGGATGGATGGATGTCTGTCTGGGCTGGCTCTGGCTATCTGTCTGTCTGTCTGGCTGGTTGGCTACTGTCCATCTGTCTATCTGTCTGTTTGTTTCAAACTAATGCACTTGTCCCCCTAATTTCGAGTTGGTGAGGTTTTGCTGTCCTTCTTTCCTTTTTCCAGGGACCAGAGGATCTGGCTAGGTTCCTCCATTGGCTGGGTCGTAACAAAGAGGAGTATGTCAAGATGTTAAAGCGGAAAAACAGGTGGGTAACTCGAAGGAGAGATGATGGGTGGGTGGGTAGGTGGGTGAGTGAGTGAGCGAGCGAGTGAGTGAGTGAGTGAGTGAGTGAGTGAGTGAGTGAGTGAGTGAGTGAGTGAGTGAGTGAGTGAGTGAGTGAGTGAGTGAGTGAGTGAGTCAATCAGTCAGTCAGTCGGTCAGTCAGTAAGTATGCGTGCATCCCTGTATATGTGTCCCTTTATTGAAGGCGGGAGCAAGTCAGCCAGCGAGCAAGTAAGCAAAACCCTCCACAGATCAATATCGTCTGCCATCCTTCGCCTTTGAGCTGAAACCCATGAACTGTTCTTACCCATTTTCAGCTGGACGGCGTCTTCGTTCGTTGAAGAATGGTTCTGTGCCCTCTGCAGATATCTCCACTCAGGTGACAAGAAGAAACATTTCATCAAAGATCTCGCCGTGAAATTTCATGGGAATCCCTCATATTGTCGGCTAGCTCGGGATCTATGATAAAGTGATTAGTTGTCGACGAGTGTACAAGTTCTCATCCATCCATCCATCTATCCATGCATGCATGCATCCATCCATCCATCCATTAATCCATCCATCCATCCATCGAGGGCCTTAATTTGTATTCTTGCAAACCCTATATTTTAGTGGTGCTGGTTTTAAGCCTGGAGTAAAAAGTTTTAACAAATGATAGAACGGGGCGTAATGATAAATGAAACGAGATTTCGATTTGAACTAATTTAATGTCATACGAGAATCTTGCAACAAGGCGTCAAAATACTTGTACTTAGCAATAGCTGATAAGGCAACTTAACAGCATTCTGTGCCACAGCGATTTAGCAATAGAGAGCTTTTAGTTTCAGGTTTGGATGTCTTACGGACTTTTGGATTTTCTAATTATTGTTATGATGATAGTGCACATTAGCCTACGAACGAACTAATGGTGAAATTCACATCGATCTCGTAACGTTCCATTTGTAACACCAAGAGGGACCATATGAACATGGTTACCTGACACCTGTGTCATAACAGTCCGTAAGAGATTCACATTTGTAAATAAAAGCTCTCCAATGATTATTATGGATTTCATGTGTAATATCTTATTTTATGATATGAAAGATGTGCTATAATGTAGTCATGCATATTGAAACATTGAAACGAGAACGAAAATAAACAAAAAGGATCAGTTGTCTGGACAGTGGTTTTTTTTTTTTTATATTTGCTCTTAGTGAAAGGGGTTAGGACTGAAAACAGACCATGCATCTGAGTTATCTATGCATTGGTATACGCAAACAATCAAACAAAGACACACATGCATATCCAAACACATGCGATCGCACACACACACACACACACACACACACACACACACACACACACACACACACACACACACACACACACACACACACACACACACACACACGCACACAAAAATCGCAATTCTGCACTTATCAAGGATCCACATTTCAAATATTCATTCTTACATTCTTCCAAATACAGTCGAGAATAAATAATCCCAACAAGAAATGTATATCGAATTTCCTTAAACCTGTTGCTTATAGAGTTTGCCCCAAATATGGCTGTCCTATCCTCCCATGGGGCCTTGGAGCCGTGGGGCTTGGGCTAAAGTTTCCCGGCGGTGCTCTCATAATAGCCGGAGGATATAAACTGGACGCAAAAATTATTTGGAAACAAAATGAATGTTATTCTTCTCCCCCCCCCCCCCCCNCCCCCCCCTTCAATCTCTCTCTCCTCTTCCTTTGCTTCTTTCATCTCCTTTTTCTCTCCGGAGTGCGAAAGGCCCTCATTATTTTACTTTTTTGCCTGTTCCTTGAACCACAGCAGGGCCTGGATGAATTGTAACGAAGGGGTCCCTGTAGACTACATTTCTCCGCCCCATGCCCCCGCGTACCTCAAATCCGCACCTGCTCACTCGTTACATCGGCACGAAAGAAGATACACCTATGGAAAGGATATGACAGACTCAGGGACCCCTCCCCACCTCAGGGTCATCTTCAATCCTAGTGCAGCCACGGTCTGATCTGTATTCTGCTCACAAGGGGACTTGTCACGACAAAATGCACCTGTTGCACATTAACACCTATGGCTATTCCCCCCTTTTTAACCTTCTAGACAAGTAAATTAAATCTTTAGGCCTATTGCCAGTTAACAAGATTATGAGCCTCATGATATACATCAGTTGAGATTCACAGCGAGGATTCGCAGTTAGAATTTTAGTCGATACAATGGTTAAATTACTGTAACTGCTGCATGAAGCAGTCCTCAGTTATTCTTCTTCGGGCGATATCCAACCACGAACTACACTATACTAATCTGACTGCCATTGGTGTAAATTAAGTTTTACCGACTTTTCATTGAACGAGCATAATTAGGCTAACTCGAAGTTGACACGATCGATTGCCCTAGACGGAGCTGGAATTGCGGTAATAAAACACCGTCTGCTTTCTTCGCAAGTCTTTAGTTATCAGAGTCAACCCCACCCCACCTTTCGTTGTTGCTATGTGACTTATGTTACTGTTTTGTGCTCAGCGGTGATTAAGTCACGTGACAAATTACTTCCGCATTTATTTAAGATGGGCGATACCTTTATTAAGCAAAAGTCAGTATCGCACCGTTTTATGTCAAGCAGTGCTATTTCATATGAATGATTACTGGATGGAAACCATTAACTTTTGAAGTTTATGAACTAAATAGGGTTAATCTACAAGTGCGGTGCGAAATACCGTACTATGAATAAAGGAGAAATGTACTGAACAGAGAAGCCTATATTCGGAGTTGACATTATAGTTTGGTATTTAGCAACTGGTATAAAATTATCAGTTCGATACCTGCCTCTAGTTGACATCAATGGCGACAGAAAACGAAACCGACAGCTCTAGAATGAGCGTCGGGGAAGATCCCGATTTCGCTGCTATGCGAGATGCAGTCGAGCTCAGGCATGGACATTATTTTATGTTGGCGACAATTCTTTTTTTTCAAATAGTAAATTGGAGAGTGAAATCTCAGGGTCCGCCCAAATCTCTCGCCGACGATGAATGGAAATGGAGGAATCTTTATGTTTCGTGGGTCCATGCTATCATCACATCGGTATGGGTAGTCATAAGGTAGGTAAACCACACCCACGCCTACATATTATTGAATGGGCCGGTAATATCTGAAGCGTATTACTTTGGATCATAAAGGGGCTGCCTTTAAAGGAAACGATCATGAAAGAAATTTTGACATAGTCTAAATATGTTCAGTCAGTTGACTTAATGTGTCCTGCCCAATAATTTATCTTTTATTGAATTATACTTAGACCATAGTCTTATCTAGTCTAGATCTAGTCTAGTCTTCTAATCTAGACATTGTGATCTAAACGACATTGTTCAATAACAAGTAAACTTCACATCAACAGCTATAATGATAGACCAAGTCTAGTAGCTTTGAAGTCTAGCAACATTTTGGTCATTGGCATTGCCGTCAAAAAGGCGTCATTTTGAATCAGAAAGCACAGGGTAGTTATCTTTGTCGAGATAACAAGAAATAACAACTGATAACAAGAAATAACAACTGATAACAGCAAATAAGAACTGATAACAACAAATAACAACTCAAAACACAAAAATACTTTGATTCCAGCCTCAAAAATCAATTCATGTGGTCAACCAGGCCCCTACTTTATGTGCACAACTCCGAGCAACAACTCCGAACAACTACCGGAAGTAGAATATTCTTTAGCGATGACGGGAGTTGCGTCCCTTTTTTTTTTTTACATTAAAATCGAAAGTAAAATCGAAGGTAGCAATTTCTCGGGGGCAAAAAACGGAAACGGAAAGCCAACCCTAACCCTAACCCTAACCCTAAAAAATGCAAATATTTAGCAAGATTTAGTCTAGTTATTTTGTTGTTGTCAGTTGTTATTTGTATTTATCAGTTGTTATTTGTTGTTATCGGTTGTTATTTGTTGTTATCAGTTGTTATTTGTTGTTATCTCGACAAAGATAAGTACCGGAAAGCACACTAGTCTAGTCTAGACTCTAGTCTACTAGACTAGATCTAGATCTAGACGAGTCTGGACTAGATCTATAATTTTATTTTTTTTAAGTTTGATGGTTGTTTGAATCTGAGATCAATGTTCATAGCAAACTGCAATGAACTGTATTATTGTATGATTAGTAGCTAATAATTATGTTTTTTGTTGAGAGGATATCTGAATGCGCCTGATCCTTTTAAAAACAATACCAATAGTTTTTCTTAGTAACTGTCACAACTTTCCATTCTATTCTAAGAACTCTCTGATCAAAAAACAGTATCAACTCATTATTCCATTTTGAAAGACAGCTTTGAAGATATTGAGATGGAGGTAAGACTGCAACGGCCATCATTCGTAAGCAGGCTAAGCCCGCTAAGCCTAGTTTCGTCATTTGTACTAGGCCTGTCATCTAAAAACATGGATCCTCAGCCCAAAGAATGACTGCAGGTATTCAGTCATGGCAAGTCTTGATTTAAAACAGTTCATTTCATCTTTACATTTACAGCTACTTCTTAATCAGCAATATCTGCAGTACAGAGTAATACATTTTACTTACTGTGAAAGTCATGAACAAAATTGTCTAAAACCAATAACTGTGTGTGGTGGATCAAACAATTCAGCAAGGGATTACCATGCAAGAGGACCTGGATTTGATCTCCATCCAGTCACCATGATAAGTTTTCTCTTGTGTCGGCGATATGAGGCGTGTTCAGAATTCCTTCCCATTCTTTCATTAAAGCAGTAGTAATGGAATCTAACAATCTTGCACCTTTGGCGAGCAGGCATTGATGCTAAGCCTCCTCTACCGAATTTCATGCAGGTTAACAGTTCCAACCGACTTTTCATGGGAAAACAAAATGCCGCGCCCTCAGTCCATTCTAATAGTATTGATGTTGTCATTCAAAGATAGGTGGGATGGGTGGGATGTGCTGCACTTAGCAGTGGTATCATTCTGAAATTGCTGTGATGCAATCAGTCCCAAACATGCACCCCGTGATGCATTAGCAAACATATCCTGTTGCCTCAGACTGAGAAAATGTGCACACCTGCTAGGTGTTTGTCAGAAACATGGCATCTTTCCCAGTACACCGAATGTGAGAGCTTGGCAAAATGGCAGCAACCATCTACGGTTTCAGATTTATAAGTGGAACATTCTTCATTCTTTAATAGCCTTGTGTCGGAGAAGGATGTGGCAAGAGTCGGTGATGGTATGTTTGTTAATGAATGATGCAAAGATGTAAGTGTAGCAGACATCACTCACAAGTCAGTGTATTATTTTCTTGCCCTCCTTCATTAATCACAGTCATCTTGGCTTGCCTAGAGACTGATACTTCCTATGCTTAAGACCACATACAGAATATAAGGAGCACTCTTTCATGCAGCCACAGAAAACCAACAAATACAGCGCTGATCTCCTGTGATCAGAATACTGTGAACCTCAGATCTAACAATGTCGCCAGTCTGACTTTCAGTCCTCATTGAAGCCGAGATCTCGTTGAATGCAAGGTCTCTGCAAGTCATGTGAAAACTGGTCCATCTCTAGTGAGAACCTTTAGCTAAAAGGGTACTTAACTTTGCATTTCAGAGATATCGCTGGTTGTTACCCTTGACTCCAGAGTCGGACACCATCGGCGTGACAACATCGCGAGCTTTTACATGTACCGATTTATTGTAGACAAAGCTGTGTAAATGTTGAGAAACGAATGGTTTCAATGACCGTCTCTGAGTCTGTGAATAAAATTTCACCTAGCGCAATGATTGGTCCAAACAAAAGGCTTGACCAAACATCAGCCGAACATATTAATTATTAGGCCTATTCCATTGTTTCATTGTCAGTTCCCCTTCCATCCCCTCGCCATTGCATTGTAGAGACTTCAAAGGCTTTTATTACTGTTCCGCTCCCTTCCGCTGATCGCCCAGATGGTCCTATCTCTTTCCTCTACCTCCCCCCTCCCTACTCCTCTCCTTTGCACATGCAACTATTATCGGTAACCTTACATGTTGACTCAGTTATGTAAGTTGTAGACTGTTGTTAGCAATTGTTACCTAAACCTTCGGGAGTAAACCTTTGGGAGTTGCTTGCGGCTGACAATTTTATTGCGGGTGAAAAGGATGTGTGACAGCCTTACTTCAGGTCGATGACCTCGTTAGTGCCAAGGTTGCTAATTTTTGTATTTGTTGGATCAGAGGTACATTTACTATTTACAAATACGAAAAAAAAACGGGATTTTCATTTCCCTCGTTGAATGCGAGGTCTCACTGAATCTGAGCTCGTTGTATTTGAGGTTCACACTGCAGTAGGGCAATACTTGTTAAAGGCTGAAATGGGGAGTGAGCAGACACAAACAGATTCTCAGACAGATTCAAAGAAAGGGAAAGGGGAAAGTGCTCAAGAAGACAAATGAAGAGAAAATGGAAGAGGGAAAGAAAGTGATGTGGCGGGAATTGAACTCGCAACCTCTGCATCAGCATCCATTGTCTCACTGTCAATTGGAATCAGATAGACGTCTATACACAACCATCCACTACTTCAGAAAAGTAGTTAGACTAGTGGTTGGGGTCGTTTTAGAAACTGAACAGAAGACTAGCAGTAATAGAGTTACCCATGAGACTCAAACACACAAGTTTCCCTACCCAGGTGAAGAACATTTCATATTGCGATGCAAGGGTGTCGCACAAGATAGAAGGAGAGCATTTAGTAACAGACACTTACTGTTACCAAGTGAGCACTCCTTTTCCACCTTGTACTACACCTGTTTGCTTTGAGTCTAATCAAGTTCTTAGTTGCTTCATGTTGAGTTTAGATTGATATGAATGTTCCTACCAGAATTCTTTGTTTGTTTCTTTCCCAGTACTCTGGTATACCCAGAACTGTTCGCCAATGTGATGCAGCACATCACATACTTCACCTTCTTTTGCGTGTGCTTTGCCACAGGTTAGTCTATTATGTAGAGAATTTGTAGGGCTTACAGTTGCCATAAGTGTTACTGGACAAAATCAGCTACCAAAGAAATGGAAACTCCTTTTATGTGGTTGTCAGAAAGGAAGCCTCTTTCTCATAGAGTTTATTATTCGTTGACAGGAGAAAGAAGAATTCTAGAAGCTGATTGTTATCAGAATGGTCAAATCAGGAATATCAAGCTGTCAAGACAAACAAAATTTGTTCAGGCTTTGCCAAAATCTGCATATGTGACGGAATGCTCAGTCTTTATATTGTTGACAGAAAGATGAATATAATCCCAAAAGTTCTGTTGTTTGCAGGGGTCAAAGTGAATAAACCTAGCAGATGACTAAATTTTACTTCTTTATATAATTTAAGGATTTATATTTTTAAAGGGCTTAAGATAAAAGTTCCTATTTTGTAGTTGTCACATGGTGAACATAATTATTCAGATATTGACAGTTATTTCTTACAGGGTAAAGGATAGAAGATGAAATTCCATGTTATTATTTAACTTCGTTACTGTCATGTTTTCAAACACTAGTGTCACTAAGTTATCATGGTTTCATTAGTCTGTACTATAGAAATCCATGGAAAGAAAAATAAATGATTTCAAAAATAGTGTAAGAGCAAGTTTATTTCAAGTAAAACTCCTTAATCTAATGTTTTCCTGAAAGGATAAAAGACTTGCAATTAGAATGTTCATTGTTTATTTGTTGTTGTTTATTTTCCATGCTTCTTTCCAATTAGTGCTTTGCCCTTAACTGGTACTTATTAATCTTTCATACTGGGAAGCAGTGTTACTTTCCTAGGTGTTGAATTATCTTTGTTACTGACAAAATGTTTAAATATAAGCAATCAGTTCTGTTTTCCAGAATAGGTAGTTCCTTCTGTACATATTTCGATTGTCATGCACATAGACTCATATAAAAGCACTATGCACTTGAGTGGTCGGAACTAGCAGTAAACAAAATGCTGTGACAAAATGGAAATTGCTTTGCTTAGTTCAGATTTGCTGGTGTTAGGGTGTTAGCTCTCACAGTGGAGGCATTCTCTGATAGGATGTGTGATTATGAGTGATGAATACAGGAAACGCTACTTCATGGATGCACTGGCACCTGAATGAGCTGTTGGCAATAAGGGTAAAAACAAAGATGTATGTGAAACATAGCGATGGGTTTAATAAACAAATGATTTGAACTTTGACAAAATCTTAAATAAGGATAGAGGAATTTGTTAAATACAGCATGTCTGGAATATCAGGTTAAGAGATGGCTGTTCCCCAAGTCATCTTGTTGCAAATCACTTCAAGAGAAGATGATATGTATTTACATGAAAGTTACTTTTTGACTTCCCATGAAGACTGAGTGGACAAGTTTTGCTTCTGATCAGATAGAATCTCTTTCCTGTTTCAGGTTACTTCATTTATGATTTCCTGGATGTTATATGGAACAACAAACTGATGAGCAACTGGGAAGTTGGTTTTCATCATGTTTTGGTAAGACTTTGTATAGAGTTCAGTAATAATATTAGTAAGTAGCAGTATATAATGGTTGCTCGTTTATCAGGGATGGCAGAATACCAAAAATTTTTTTGAAAACTGAAAACTAAATGCAAACAATACAATATTTTAATAAAGGAAAGAATAAACAGGATTTTTTGATGATGAAACAACTTCTTTGAATAAAAGATCTAAATGTTATCATGATGTCCGAAAAGTTTGCCTTTGGCCACTGCCATCCTAAAATTAGATATCAGTCAAAACTTCGGAGATTTTTGTTTAACTTAAATAATTCTCTGATAATAGCATACCACTGGATGAAACACTCACAGGACCCACATTATTATTACTCGGACAGGCCAGATCACTTTGGAACTATTGCAATATGGGAAGCATACATGCTCCGGCCATTTACAGGCGCTGATCACTAGGAATCTGACTCTATTTATCATTGCTTACAGCCAAATATCCATTTGACAGAGTAGTGGACTGAAATGAATAAAATGCTATCCCAATATGCTAACATTATGTAAACAAGCAAGTTTACAATACTATGAGCTGCCTCATAGTTGTGTTGGGTAACATCTGTATCATTTTTACTCTGTTATGAATGTTTGGGATTTCCGAAGTAAAAACCAGGAATTTGGTCTGATCTGGATACTGAAGATGGAGATTTAGAGTACTTCATCCCACCACCTCACTCAAGATCATGTATACTCTATGAATCCACAGATGGAGTTTTCTCCATGTCATATGAGTTGTGGGAGACAATCCTCTCATATCATAAATTTGAGAGAGGATTTGCAAATGTTTTAGAGGTTTTTATAATAACTGCAAACTTTAAAGTGCAGGGAAGAAAAGGAAATCAGTGCATGTTCAATTTATTANAATTTTGAATTTAAGAGGGGAATTGTGTGATGGCACTGTCTGGAGAAGTCACTGCACATGGATGTAAAATGTTCGTTATTTTCAACTACATTTGCCATTCTGATGGCCATGGAACATCTTTATAAGTATTATAGATTGTTAGTATTTTTCACACTGTTTTGATAGTGTTGCATTCCACAGCAACTCACGGACCTTCCACTCAGTCACAGCAACTTTCTACAATTTTCATTATGTGTCATTTTACATTCCTAAATCCTGATCAGTAATTGTAAAGAAATTCACATTCCTGTTTTAGATGTTACGCATGCAAATTTTCATGCTGTGGCAGAATTTCAGAAGTTTTTAAGGAGTCTTGTATCATGTCTCTACGGTCAGAGCAGACACAGATGAAACCTTCTAAACACTCGTGGTGTTTAACCCTCTAGTGCCCAGGCATAGAAATACTGGTAGGAAAATTCTGAAAATTCACATACACACTTCAAATGCCCCCCCAAAATACATATAAAACATTGATTTTGAACAATGTCAATATTTAATAGGTGAAAAATTTTGGGTCAAATTTGGACTTCCGATCACTGAAGCATCTGTGCCATATTTGGATCACTCCATACTGGACCCTTGAAGTTGGGTTGCCAAATATGGACCAGTGGGCACTAGAGGGTTAATATACATTGTAGAGCATTATCGCTGGATATTGCTTAATGTTTAAAGTGCAGGTTTTTTTGTTTTTTATTTTTCAAGAATCTTTTATGTGTTTAATTTATGAAATCAGAGGAGCAATATTTTTTTCATTATGGGAACTCATGCGGCAAACAGTGTGGTGCATAATAAGCTTCAGCCTTTTTCAAACGAAAACTATTTACATCTCTGATTTAATCTTTGGCCTTCCCTCCCCCACCCAAAGTGTACAGGATCTCATGGGAACATTTGTTTGCAAATCAAGTTCTCTTGCCTTCTCCTTACAAATCCAGGAATTCAATTAATTCAGTTGTTAGAGGTTATATTAATAGAATAACCACACATTTAGTAAGGATGACAGAATGCCAATGATTTTGGGAAAACTGAAAATTGAATTACAGAATAGCACATATTAATAAAGGATTAAATTTACAGAATGATGAAACAATTTCTTGTTTATACAAAGACCCCGGACGTTTACTATATCTGGAAAGTTAGCCATCAGCCATCAACATCCTTGAATTATAACAATAATAGATTGAAACAATTTTTTTTTTTTTTTAGCAAAGACCTGAATGTTTGTTATAATAGCTGAAAAGTTTGCCCTGAGCCATTGACATCCTTGAATTATAAAAATAATAGATTGCATTTGTATAGAGCCTAAACCCCCAGGTGGCCTCAAGGTGCTTAGACATTTTTATGTTTTCACCAACTGTATATATGCACAAACACTCAGTTCAAAAGTGTATGCAAAATACAGAAACATCCACACTCGCATTTGTGAAAACACACACCCACAAACACACAACGATACATCAGTCAAAACCTCTTGAGATCTTTGTTCAGTCTGAGTAATCTTGTGATAACAGCATACTATTGGATGAGTCACTATTTACTTTTGGCCATAGGCGCATCAAGAGGACTCAGATAGCAGTGAGTTCTTTGTATCAAAAGAGACATGGATAGGATACTGGCTTGATGTATGTGACTGACAAAAGAGGACTGTTAATCTCCCTTTTACATTTGATCCTCTTTGTGCTTCAGTGTTTATTAATTATGAGTATTTCATAAGTTTGACAGAGAACTTGACAATTATGGTAGAACCTCAGTCTTATCTTTTCATTGAATATGTACATGTTGTTATTAAGTATGATTTCTACATGCGCAAATTCATTATTATTCTGGCATTTCAGTATTCAGTGCACCAAGCGCATGGTTCATATCAAGGTTCTTCTGTATATACAGTCGACTCCGCTTAATTGCTCTTCCTCGGGATCACGGAAAAAGTGGGCGATTAAGCGGAGAAGGGTAATTTCGGCCATATTTTTGGTAATGGGGTTAAATTTCTTTGGTGTCGTGGTTTGATATCATGCATTGACACCTTCTCGTCGCCAGTTTCAGGACACTCGAGTTTGATGGTGTCGTAGCGCCCAAAATGTTTGATCTTCGCGGTCTCTCTCATTGGCCACACAGTAGCCTAGCCCAGCAGACAATAAGGAGTAGGATGGTACAGCCGAGATAGACCGTTCATCCACATGACACGTTCTTTGATCTCACTGAAATCCACCAGACAGTTGCCATCAAGGTGTTGGGGGGGGGAGGACACTATATGGCTTTCGGCGCATTGACATTATCGGACGGGTGAAGGCAGTGATGCATAGCGTGGGACGAAGGGGGACATTGGGAGGGGGATGTGGGAAGGAAAGGCATATCACACCACCTATTTCGGGGTGGCAGCTGTCACTTAGTCAACCGGTCTGCCATCCATCGCGCAGTTAAACCATCTGTATACATTATTTGTTTGTCAGCTGTAACCCTTCAACCGCTGATATTTGAATTCACGGGCGCTGAAGAGTGATCGATTATCCGGAGTGAGAGGCGATTATCCAATGCTTTTTATATAGAAAAAATTCGGTTCCCTGGGAAACGAGGTGATTAAGCGGAAAAGGTGATTAAGCGGAGAGCGATTAAGCGGAGTTGACTGTAATACATAGAATGAATGAAACAATGGGATATTTGTGATGTGCTTGACCTAACTGGGATGTCAGGTCACTTGGCCAAGTTATCATGGTAGATGGTGTCATCATAAACTGATTAGAATCCCATAGCTGGTATCAAGTAAACAAAGAAAGATGAGAAGATCTTTGTCTATATTTGCCCTGCTTTGCAGCCGCCAAATCCCTGATGTAAGTGCTTGACCTGTTTTAAAGGTCATTTACCTAGTTACAGGTTAATGATATCTGCCAATAAATAGGTCAGCTTAATGCGTTTTGAAATAGTGTATATTTTGCTTGGATCAGAGTATAGAGAAGTTCAAATCGTCATTAAAGTCACTGAATAGTCCCTCTGTAAAACTTAACAACATTCATAGACAAATTGCAGCCTATCTTAACTCTTATAGCATGAGATGCTTTAGGTCCAGCCTCCCACTTGCTCCTTGACCATTGGTACGGATAATGATAGTAAAAGTTACACATGGAGTCTGCTGGCAGATCAGCTGACACTGGGCTGCAAAATTTGATGGCTGTGGCCAGCGCTCGGCAGGTAGTCGTGTAAATATTCTATTGCCACATTCAGGCATAGGGAGTGCGCAGTAGAATTAATTTTGTCATAGCATCATGAGGGGAACCCTTGTAAAGCGGGCATAGAATTAGTTCTCACTAATATGCTACCCCTTTTAAAGCCAGCATCAAATGTTTTTGCATGGCAGTGGTAATTGGAAAGCGCTAGCTCCCTCTTAGTCAGGTGAGCAGCAGTCTTCAAAGTGAAATGATAAGAAGGCCAACACTGGATTCCATAGCAAGGATGTTGTATGGATTGCAGATGCCTAATGCTACTAGAATTAATTTATGGAAACCTTGTCAGATCATTTAAACATAAGTAGAAGGGCCACATCCTCTCAGGAATGTTTGTGTAGGGCAAAACAAGATATTTTCTCCACTACAATACAAACATTACACTGTGTTTCTGCCCACATGAAGCCATTTTCTGACATCCCAGACTCATGTACATTATTTTATCTTCATCCTTGTATCTGTAACACTAATGCCGAAGATCACATTTCACATGACTCCAAGAGATGTATGTACTGACTGATACAACAACCTTATCCATTACCACTAAATACGTGTATTATGTAAACAGGCAGTGATCTGTCATCACATAATTATGCAGTGTGTCACATTTACAAATGGTCTGTCTAGCTGATGGAACGCACAGGATCTCATTATTGTGCTTTTAAAATGACCAAAGTTAAACTTTCATCAGTTTATATATGGGTACGGTGTTTTTATGAGATCAGGGTTCATGTTGACAAGTTAAAAACCTAAAATATGCCCATATATTATGCAGTCGACTCTGCTTAATCCCCCTTCCTCGGGATCACGGAAAAAGTGGACGATTAAGCGGAGAAGGGTTTTTTTGGCCACATTTTTTGGTAATGGGGTTAAATTTCTTTGATGTCGTGGTTTGATATCATGCATTGACACCTTCTCGTCGCCAGAATCTGCACAGACTCGAGTTTGACGGTGTTGTAGCGCACAAAATGTTTGATCTCCGCGGTCTCTCACATTGCCACCTCGCAGAAGCCCAGCAGACAATAAGGAGTAGGATGGCATGGTCGGGATAGACCGTTCATCCACATGACACCTTCTCTGATCTAACCGAAATCCACCAGACAGGTGCAATCAAGGTGTGGGGGGAGGAGACTATACCGCTTTCGGTGCATTAGCATTATCGGATGGGCGAAAGCGGTGATGCGTAGCATGGGAGGAAGGTGGACAAGGGGAGGGGGAGATGGGGAGGAAACTCTTATCACTGCTATTTCAGGGTGGCAGCTGTCACTCAATCAACCGATCTGCCATCTGTCGCGCATTTAAACCATCTGCTTACATTATTTGTTTGTCAACTGTAACCCTTCAACTGCTGATCTTTGAATTCATGGGTGCTGAAGAGTGGTCGATTATCCGGAGTGAGAGGTGATTATCCAGTGACTTTTATATACAAAAAATTCGGTTCCCTGGAAAAAAGGGCGATTAAGCAGAAAGGCGATTAAGCGGAGGGCGATTAAGCAGAGTCGACTGTATATACCTGATAAAATTTAGAAGTGTCTGCACAGATGCAATTCATAATTAAGTCATTCAGTTTGGAGCCTTCAATTTTTCCTAAAACATAATTAGAATATTCCACAATAAAATAGGAAGTCACAGTGAAATTTGTTGTTTTACATTTTTCAGGAGGTATCTATATTTTACCACAATATTCATAAAAAATCTCAATCAGTTTTATGGTTTTTCTTTTTCAGGCAGCATCCTTGTTTTGCGCTACAATATGCACATTTGATCTCAGTGATTTTTTTTGGTTTAGTTTTTATTTTTTTCAAATGGTATCCATGTTTTACTACAGTATCTGCATAACATCTCAGTGATTTTGTTATTTTGTTTTTCGTTCTTCAGGTGGCATCCATGTTTTGCTACAATATGCACATTAAATCTCGATGATTTTCAGGTGTTATCCAGGTTTTACTATAAACTATGTATATCCACATAAAATCTCAATGAATTTTTAAATTTTTTTTTTCAGGTGGTATCCATGTTTTACTACAATATCCACATAAAGTCTCACATCGCCTTCAACATCGTTGCCTTGCTGATAGAGATCAACTCCGTCTTCTTGCACTGGCGGAAGCTGTTACAGATGGTGAAGAAGCCGTTTGACAGTCGAGAATACCTTATAGTCAAGTATCTCAATTTAATAACATTCTTCTTATTTCGTGGTGGTGTGCTGCTTGCAATCTCAACGTGTTGTTATTTCTGGAGACATAAGGTGACCGTGTACTACTACATTGGCATTGTCGTCACCATATTCCTGTTGGACATTCTCAACACAATCCTGTTCTGGCGCCTTTTGAAAAGTGATGTCCTCAGAGGAAGCAGCTCCGTTTGCTCAACTCTCAAGCGGGAGTGGTCCATGATCAGCGGCGGCGTGAGCGTCAGCAGTGAGAGTCACAGCAATGGTCATGTGTTGACAGGCAATAATAATATTCCTGATGCTGGAAAATCATATAAGAAAGAAGAATGACTAACCGCCATAAGTTGAACCTTTGGCTTTAACTCTTTCCATCACAGATTCAATTTTAGACCTAATCTCTAGGGCCTATTGCCTTCAAACATGGAAGTGATGTATATTTTGTATTTTTCTTCAGACATGAACGTTAATTTATGCACGTTTCACAATCAAAACAAATATGATGATGAATTCCATGTTGACTGAGCTGCGAATAATCTTTTTTTGCACACTGCAAAAGGAAATAGCAAGATGAAAACAAAAACACAGAATGCAGATTTTCATTAGCATTTTGTAATGAAGGCATAGACACAGAGAGAAAAAAATAGCACATAGACGGCTAGGTGGTAATTTCCTCATTTATACATGATGTAACAGGTTTGCTCTGTAGCTGACCAGGTGTAGACTTATGTGTTTATGTTTATTTTGTTGTTGTGACAAAAATCAAACTTCCATTTGTAGTTTCATAATCATAGGACGAGGTTTCCAAAGAGGATGAGGTTTCCAGATGTCTTGCAGCCAGCCAAAATGGGGCTTGTGAGTCTGGGTCTTCCAGTATCAAAGTTTTGTAGGCTGAGAAATGGGGAATCCTAGTCAGTGCTTTTGCTTGATGATCAGTTGAGTCCAGCTGAGGTTTAGACTGTCCCTGCGGAAAATTGCATTTTGAACCCCCAAAATTTGCACCAAGAATGGCAAAATTTGCATGCAAAAAGTGGTAAAAATTGCGCCCAAATTTGCAAAAATAGCTTTGTAAATTCGTTATATTTACTACATGTGGCATTGTTTACTACTGAAATGTTGCAAAATAGGAGACATTTTCTTTGTTCCTGTTCACGCAGTATTGCGACACTGGCAGAAAAAGTGCACAAAATTTAAAGAAAATGCCTAACTCTGCGGAAATTTGCAAAATTGCAGCAAGGTCTCAAAAACACGGAAAATTACGATAATTTGTGACCGCAATTTTCTGGGAGGACAGTTTAGACAGAAGCACTCATTATGAGGCTCCGTTGAGCAGTGGGTGCTTCGGCCTTCAGCAAGACTGGATAAGTCCATCAAATAGAAACACGAATGAGGATTCCCTGTCTCATATAGTAACATGATTATAGAGAAAATACTACTTATAATTATAGATTTAATTTTCTCAGTTCATTACATGTTTTGACACCTGGTATTTCTATCAGGGTAAACAGTGAGTGCACTTAACTCTTTAATGCACCATTCTTGAATGGATAAAAATTGGGTATCTTTAGTGACTAGATATACTTTGCCATGGCGAGTGGTTACTAATTATTGTCTGTTGGCGCATATTTATTAGTAACGTCTTAGATGTAGGTAATATTAATTGACAACTTGAATATAGCACATTTTGGTGACATAATTTTCTAGATATGAGTGGAGTGAGGTAGTTTAGCCACATGGTTTAGAAGACAAATTTGGATGAGAAATTCTGATGCAAGTAACATAAATAATCCTGGCTGGGGCTAAGAGAGAACGTATCACACTTGCTGTGATTGAGAAACTCATAATAGAATCATTTCTGTCAAGAAGAATATTAAATTTATGGCAAATATTGAGTTTTGTAGCTGTGTAAAATTATCGTTTAACTTCTTGTCAGTTTGAACAAATATATCTCAAGCCAGAATAATGTTAGCTTGAAAGTTTGCTTCACCTCGTGAAAGCCCATATAATAAACATTAAATGTGATACCAACAATTTGATGGAGTCAAAAAGCAACACAAGCCTCATTCTAACTGATTGTAAGACAAATATTTAATCACTCATGCAGGTTTAGGAACCCGATTGTACTTGCCCGCATTTTAGCTCTGTATTAGCTTCAGCTTTGCTCATGTTTCACGAAACATATTTATCTACACATCATATCAGCACGCACATGATAAAACCTCTCAAAGCTGATTTTGGAAATTTTACCAGATAAACCAATCCACTTTTGAACCCAGATAAGGAGATTTGTTCCCTTGTGGAGAGAGAAGTATGCTTGATAAAACCATAAAAAATATAAGGAGTCTCATTGTGCAAATTTCATGTCCATAAACTTGCTGATCATCCGAATCATAAATTTAGATCAAAATTATCATGATGAGACAGTAAAAGGCAAAATCTAAAGGCAAAATTCTACTTATAAGAAAAGTTCAAGTATATAGGACTTGAAAATAATCCGTTTTGCCTTTCCCTGTAAAATCGCTCAAAATCAGTCGGAGCGTCTTTCACACATGATGAAACTTGCTGAAGAACCTACTTAGAAGGTTTGAACATATGTGGGCTTAATGGATTAGGAAGTTCTCTATCCAAATTGCCGTAATCAATTTTTCGTATTTAGAGAGGGAACTTTGGGCTGTTACAGAGAGGAAAAAGAGATGCTTGAAGAATATGTTTCACCGAATACCAACTTTGTGACGTTTTATCTTGCAGATGACACTTTGCACATATAGGGTGATGGAACTAAATAACATGCAAGCATAGTGTTTCACTAATTGATTCAGGCAGAAACCTCTGAGCTACATGTATTGTGATTGACTGCTGTATTTTGAGATACCTTGACTCTTATTAAATTGCAATCTGGATAGTCACAGCCTCTGCCTAATTGCAACACTTTCCACACATCAAAATGCTAATTTCTATGACAAAAAATCAGTGGATAATTGTAGTTTCTTGTAACTAATTTTTTCCTTACTTCTGGAAAGTTGTAATTAAGTGGAGTTGACTATATCTGTGAATGAGAAATGTGGTGTTGGGAGGGTTTATTGCAAACCTCACAGATCTTATATAATCAGCCAAACTTTTTGTCACAAAGATACGAGGTTTAGCAGAAGCTACCAGCAAATATCTCATTAGGTTTTGTACAAAAAAATTATTTTTGTCCATCGTCTAAGCATAGTCGGATGCGAAAACACAACCATACATCCATAGATATTTACTGACATTCTTTTTATATTTGCCATATACTCAAAACCAAACATATTTTTCTGTCTTTTGATATTTTTGTCTCTATATCTCTCTCTCTATTTTGCCATTTTGGATGTGGATCATGAATTCTTATAAAACCTGTTCTGATTATGTATTTTTAGAACTGCACTTTTTTTTCCTTTCAATTCCAATGAAATGTTCTGCGCATGTGATGTGATAAAACGCTCTTTCATCAACTGTAACAAGTAACCAATGCTTAACGATGTATGTTTATCCTGTATTTTGTTTCTTCATCGGCACCACGTAAGCAGCATTAGTCTCCACTCACATTATGGTCTATGCATCTCTTTAAAGATATAACTTACAAGCATCAGAGTATTCATTCATCAATTTGGAAAACCCAAAATATAATGTGTGTTGACATTTGATGCTCAAGATTTTTTTTTTTCTTTTTTGGCCTGAGCAAAATTGTTTCTGTATTAGCCATCTCACCTGCAACTGAAACAGTGTGGTTTTTATTCATGCTGCAGCACCAGATACAAAACTAAGCAAGAGATTATAATCAAGATACATTGATACCTGTCGTAATTCATGTGTAAAACTATTTAACCCTTTGAACGTTTTCCCCCCATCATATACATCTCTGTATTCCCCTCGGCACTTGGCAGAGCCATGATGTCCGACCCAGCTTTTCAGTCTCTCACAGTTTGTACTTTCTGTGACCAGACTGAATTATCTCATGTGGATTCAAAGGGTTAAGTATACAACATGGCATCTGTATGATGGAGACGAATCCTTAAAAGCTCTATATACAGTATCATGTGTCTTCACTGTTCTGCAAGAATGGCGCAAGTCATTTTCACACTTCTGAGAGAATGCAAGGGAACCATTTTTACGGAAAAGCATAAAAGAGTGAGCATGTATTTTTGCAACTGCAATTCTGACTGGAAATATTGGTGCATTTTAACTATTTTTGGACGTGCTAATACGGATGTTAATCTCATAAACAATATGATTTCCTAACTGGTTTAAGTCTTATCTGTGCCATTTTCTTAACACATTAATTATATGTAGCTTACATCCAAACAAATCATATGCTGCGTACATTGTTATCTCAGATTCTTAAACCTTAATAGACATGTGATATTTGCAGCTGGGCATTGGATGGTGGCTGTTCTTGGGTCACATATAGATCTTGATATTATTAAAACCCTTTGTAATGCTAGAAAATCAGGCATAGTTCAGGAATCTCAAGAGAATAATGCCTTGCATAGCATCAGTACTTTCTATGCCATGTTTGTCAAACTGTTCAGTTTTTGTTTTGACATGGAATATCTCTCATTGCTTGTTTGTAAAGAATATCTCTTGCCCCTCTTTTCTAAAACTGCTCATCAACGGTTGGGTGAAAGTTACCGCTGGATCAACACATTTTAATTTTGTCAAAGAATATAAGCAGAGATCTGCATGAGCTACAGTCAGAAACCATCAGTGTTTTCTTCAGGATGAGTAATTGCACAATTTGCACCTTAAACTAGGAGGTCCTGTGTGCACGTTGCGCACGTTAAAAATCCCTTGGCAGTTTTAAAATTGTAAAAGAGTATGCCTAGCGGCCGCTGTCCAGACAAAATTGATAGGCAAATTCTACTAAAAAACGTTAACAGTAACCATGAGGGCGTAATATAGCCGTAATCGTGCTGACACGCCGTAAAACACAAACTCACTCACTCACTCACTCACTCACCTTAAATTTCAGTATCTTCCTTAAACAAACATTGAACCTGTGCCGATCTCCTCTTCTTTCCTGCATACGAAAGCTTGTATAAACTGAGAAGAGGATAAGGATAACTTTATTTGTCCACAATGGGAAATTTGTCTTGTTACAGTGTGCTTACAAAACATAAATATCTGTGCAAACACACACACTCCCACACGCACACCCACAAAAAACCTAAACTCTTCTCAGAAAATTAACAAATTTTCCTTTGAATTTCTGATAAGGGGAGAAAGTCTTGAACTCGACATCTTCTTTATGTTAGGATCTGAATTGTTACATTGCCAATTTCAGAGAGGAACTCAGGCGGGGTTAAACCAGATTTCCTGTGTTTTTATATCTTCTTGTTGAAAACTCTTCAGATTTGTGAATGTGCGGTATCCAAGAGCTCACATATATATATCATGCAGTAAGTGTTTTGTTCATGGCTTGGTTTCGTCAATGCAAATTTCAAGATAGAAACTGTAAGTGGGTGCAAAAAAGATTTTAGGAATTGTTGGAGCTTCTTTGCTTAAAATGCCCCCTTTTTTTTCCCCAACGTGAATTTCTCCAGTCTTAGCAAGTATCAAACTATATACCATCCTGTATTGGCAAAGAAAACAGAATGAAAATGTACAAATTACAATCAGCCTGTGCCAGTTAATAGTAATGGGACAAATAATTTAATAATTCTTCACTGGCTTCTGAGCTGGGTAATGAAACGTTTATGGAACTGTCCAGAGTGCAGTGATGTTGCCTCCAGACACAAATAACAAGTTCATAATGATATGGTAATATTGTTCTGTTGCTAATGCTCATCCAACTTTTGTGCCTGTTGTGGTCAGTTTATTGATCTTGCTGTCTTAGGAACATACAGCATATTTTCCTGCAGAAAAGAAATCATAGCTACCTCTGGGCATCCGTCTGTCTCAAGTTTATCTTTGTCAAGTTCTAACTATGCTTGGGTCTCTCTCAAGCTGTAGGTTTAAACAGTAATCTTAGAAAACATTTTTCTTTTGGCAACACATCATAGCATGTTACAGAAATTTCATACTAATTTTCTTTTTTTTATTTTTAGTCAGCAGTAAGATTATCTTAGCTTCAGGTACCCATATCACAGAAAAATCTCCATGTATAACTTCTCAGTTTTTATGTGAAATATCAACATGTGACATCTTTTGTCACCCGTCTTGTTATTTCTTTATCTGTTGTTTCGGATATGATTTGAAGGCTTGTTATCAAATTTCTTATGTGCTATAATGGTATAATTTGCCACATGCTCATCTCAGTTTTGCTGGATACTGTGAACTGTCACATATATATTTTGTATTAACTGTCTTTTTTTATCCAATGATATTTATATATTTATATGCCTTCCTGCTAGACAAAATGAGGCTAAATATTTTAATTGACTGCATGAAGTTCACCGAACTTGGTCATTAAGATGTTTGGGCTACCGGCCAAAATGAGGCTAAAATTGTTAGTTGACTGCATGAAGTTCACCAAACTGACAGGGGAAACAACTTGGTCGTTAAGACATTTGGGCAACTGGCCATAACGCTGAAGTCATTAACTGACTGCATGAAGTTACTGATATGATATGAAAGCTTAATGTGTGTTATTTCATTAGGTGGAAAAATGTTTTGGTCTAGCATTTTTTTCGCTCGAGATATGGTTGTTTAAAGTGGTAGAGAGCCGTCGCTGTATCTGGAAAATGTGCTGAGAAGATCCTGTTTGAGAAAATGTTTTCTCAAGTTGGAAGTAATCTAATCTACCTCACAACTAGTCTAAATTCATCTACAGTTACTAATCATCTCTGCTGTCTTATGACAAAAAGGCACATTTATAGTGCGTGAAATTATATAAGCATTTTTGTCTTAAAATGGCAGATCTGCTTATATAGTCAGTAGCTTTGAGTACAGAAATGACTTCACTCTCGATTTGTGTAACAAACAAAATTTCAGTTTCAGATGGCCTCAGAATCTGATACATCACAGTTCAATTCAGTTCACAAGTTTATTTTCTATTGTAACAATGTTACAAAATTTTAGATATTGCTACCATAAGCAGACAAATGGACAAGTATTTTCTAGTCTATTGCTATAAGCCTCATTTTGACCAGCTGCAAGACATATTTCTCATGAATCTTGATGTTTTTCAGCAGCCAAACCAAGGCCCAAGGGCTTGAACTCATGAAGTTTTGTATTATCTGTCTATTGTTAGCACATTGCTGCTTTATGGAGTTAGACATTGTTTGGTGGGGCTTGTTATTGTCATTGTTTGATGGGGCTTGTTATTGTCATTTCATTGTGGCTATGCCCTCTGTGCATTTTCTTGCTTCTGTTTGAAGATAATGAATGTGCAAAGATGTCATAAATATCATGGTGATAGTGAAAATCAGAGAGAGCATCAGGTTTATTTTGTAATATCATTCAGGTTAACATGGGGCAGCATTGTATCCAATAAATTAGGTCAAATGCAAATTTTGATATACATTTGGTCAGAATTTTGAGCCAGTTAAGTGCAACAGGATCATTTGTAATACCATTCGGATTGACATGTGGCAGCATTGTATCCAATAAAGTAGGTCAGATGCAAAGTTTGATATCATTTTGGGCAGACTTTGAAGCTGATTCTGATGATAGTTTTGGGATTCATGTGTGTGCCCAAAACTTGAAGCATGAAACAGATTTATGAGGACACAGTTGCCTTATGCCAAAAAAGAGGCTGCCTATAATACTCTTTTCTCTGAGTTTTGTCTTAGTGTAATACAGCACTATTCACCATCATGGACAAAATACCTTGTATATCTGGCACTAACTTTCTTTTCTGTCTCCTCTGTCATTTTGTGTGTCTGTGCTTCTGTTGCTATTTAGTTATACCGTGTCTCTTGTGGCATATTTTTGAGGGCCTTGTTGATGTGATTGCGATAAAGAAAATCCTTTTTGTTGATGTACCTAGCTGGGCTTCATGGGGTCCACGTGCTTCGGTTAGCACGAACAAGCAAGCAGCCACTAAGAAATGCAATCAGGTTTCCCTTAAGTATTTTTGCTTCTAGTCGACACTGGACATTTTAAAGAGCCTTTATTTTCCCAGCTTGGATCTCTTATGTACCATAATGGCAGAAGTAAGATATGCTTAAGATGGTGTATCCTGGCTTTATGGTCATATTTGCCCTTTATGATTTAGAATCAGGTCTGAATTTCTCAGCTAATTCATAACGTGCAATATGATCACAACATTAGGAAATACCGTGATTACCTGCCAATGCCATAATAGTCTGTATGAGTTATGAACTTGAAAATAAGAACTCTCCAATGTCTCTATCTGACGATCTCACTCTTTCACAAGGAGCTACATTTACCTAGACTGATGTAAGCTGCTGTAGGAATTGCGATCTAACTTTGATATACACTGTGCTTCAGAGGGAAGGGAGTTGATGTTTGTTATGTTGCTATCTATGTAAGGAATTTATAATTTTGAAGCCCTCTTGAGATAATTTTGAAGAACTGGGTTGTTTTTGTTTAATCATTTAGAGGAAATTTTGAAGGATGGGAGTTGATGTAATGGTTAGCTCTTGTATTCATGGGGCTGATCGGTACACGCTGACATTTCACTACACAAAATGGGAAACCTGTACCAGTTAGCAGCTAATTGGCAAATCAGTAAATGGGCATGAGGAATTGACATGCTCACCAACTGACCAGACGGGCAGCAGCTTACATTGGGGATGGTATGTGAACATAACTAGATTCTGCACCAAACATTGGGGGCCGGAAGTACTAAAGTTAATGTCTCTTTCAGGAACTTACAAGCATTAATGTTATCACCATATCCTTGTTTTTTGCTGGTAAAATTTATCTTCAATGCTGAGTTGGGTATTTTTGAAGTCACATGTGCCTGGAATTTTGGTTTTCTTGGCACGCTCCTTTGACCAACAATATTGCGTTACTCATACAATCAAAGAAAATGTGTCTGATTTCCACCTGAAATTGCTTTTTGTGAGTCTTTTACAGGCCAAAATGATGGGACTTTGTTTTGCTGAGTTACTGAAGTGGTTTGGGCTCACAGTCGTGAGTTTTTGTGTAATGACAGACTTGCCAACCCTCCCACACCCTGTGGAAGACTCTCTCACATAATGTTAGAATCTCCAGCACTCTCATGGGGCATGAAGAATCTCCCCATATTTCATATTATAAAAATACTCAGGCTTTTTGTAACAGGATGTATGGGTTTGTTTCTCCAACTTCCCTCAAACTTTTTTGTATTGGATTCACTGTAGACTGTCCTCTTTTTTTTGGTCAGCGGCTGTGTACGTCATGTCTCCAAATTTTTAAAACAAAAAGATTGTCTAACATGTGAATAACATGTTCCATTTTTTTAAATTGGCATCCATGCTTTAGACATCACTACCCTTTGTGCTGTCTTCAGCCAAGTTTGTGTTGTGTGGACGAATTCCTCAGATTTAGCTTCTCTTTTTTTTTTTTTTTTGGAAAGGGTTAGCATAAAAAAAANTTTTTTTTTTTTTTTTTTTTGGTCTCTCAACTTAAACATTATGTTTACTTACAGTGATGCATTTGCACACAGTTACCACTCAAAGAGAAGCAGTGTGAATTCGGTAAATGTGGTTTGGTAAAAGTTGATCAATGTTTAGGCTCTCTGTCATGATGTCACGTATGTTTGATGACTTCGTTTCTGTTACACATGGCTGATAAAACTTGGGTGCCTACCCTTACCAGTGCTTTCTCCCCTCAAAAAAATTAAAATCTCCCGTAACTTTATCATAAATTTCCCCCAGAGATGTGGTTGGCAAGTCTGTAGTGGTAATGATGTAGCTCACCATCATACACCCCAAAAGACAAGCCTACATCTGGTGCTGCTACCTACGATTACATCAAGGTATTACTATCACTCAGGGTATCAACTTGCAATGCATTTGGTGCACACTTCTAGAATGTGCCAACTTTGTGGAATTCATAATAAGGATCCAACCTTTGAACATCATAATAGCCCACATCTCTGCTTGAATTGTTTTTAAAGAATTTCAAAAGAATTCACTCATGAACATCAGAATTTTCAACATCTGCATTTATTTTGCGAATATGTGAAATTAAGTATAGGCTAGAAATCACTTGAGCTGTTTTTAATCAAAGAATTCATCGTGTTCTTAGGTTGTATTCCACCGTTATTCTAAGTTGTCCGGAGTTCATGTGAATATTGTAGCTTATGGCACTCATTGCTTTATGAAGTGTTCTATCTTTTCAAGAGCTTTTCAGTTTCCTTAAAATCAGAATATGAGTTGAGGATTTTCCTCCTGAAATTTATCGTCAATTTTGAAATGTTTCAAATATCTCCTAAGTTTTGCTCAAATGTTTAGTGACCTCAATATACGTTCTCAAGGTAGTTACGTTCAGTGAGATTTCAGAAAGGAAGAATATCTCTCAGGCACTTGGATGTGCTTGTGCTTTCTTGATCATTTTTGCTCTGCCATAATAATGAGATTTCCTTATAAAAATGCCATCATTCGACCAAAGCCAAAATAGATTTCACAGTGTGTGTTTCATCTTGCCATTCCATTTGTTAGATTATTTTCATCTTTTTTTGTTTAAATTTTTCATCTTCAATTCAGCTCTGAAGTTTTATATACATACGGTCAGTTTATCCAATTTTTGAAATTTTTTATAGGAGAGCCAAAAAATGACGCAGTTGTTTGGATACTGTTGAAGTCAATGCAAATGTTTTAAAATATCGACATGATAGTCATATTATAAGATTTAATCTATAGTTTGATACAAACAATTCTGTTTAAAGAAAAATGGCCTTATATGATAATTTAGAATAAAACTCCAGTACTGGCTTCGATAATCTTCCATTTTGTCTCTCTAATTTTGATTGTGCAGGAAGTTTTTAAACCTAAAGCACTAGAATCTCTGCTTGTCTATCACTGTCTTTCTAATAACAGATCAAGTCAGTCCTGGTATGGCACATTGTCCATGCTTGTAACTGAAATGTTCAAGCCAGAAAGGCAAAGATGGATGCAATTATGCTATCAATGATTCAAAATAAAGCATTTTAGGTTTGTAATCATGTGAATCCCTGTTATCTAGTAGTTTAAGCCTACAAGAGCCTTTAAGATGGCAGGATGCTGCAAGATCTCATCTGTGTAAAGCTACAGTAGGATAGTCTTGTTGGTACATTGATAGGACTGAGCATATTCTTCAAGGGTCAGAGGTCATGTATGTACATGTATATATTCTCATGTTCTTTCCATGTGTGTGTACTAATACTTGCATTTAATTTTGTTGTTTTTGTAGTATATGACCCGTGTGCTATGACGTCCTGGTACCATAAAATTGAGCAATGCAAATTCAAATGAATTGTTTTGTTCCCGGTACGACATGTTTGGTGGAATGTATGTAGTTTATGCATGTTAAGAAAGAAATTATACTGGTTTGTCTATACCCACTGAGATGTAAGGGATTCTTGAGGTAACATAAGTATCATTCTTCTAGTGTTTTCAGTCATCTTTCAGTCTATATTCCACAACATAGTAGTAGTACTTCACTTTGTTTTCTCGATACACCTTTTCATGATTTACCGGCCTTTAATCAGAGGCCGGGGCCTGAAACATGCTACCTGTCCACAGCACATTATCACAAGTCTTGCAGCCATCAGTTTTCTGTCAACAAATGCATGAGGTTGCACTTAAGCAGAAATATTCCATTACATAACACAGCATAATGTTTTTAATAACACTTTTCTCTTTATACATCACATCCAGTCAAATTATTAAATTATACTTTATTGTGGAAATCAGATTACATTTTTTTTATATATGTAGATCATAAGATATCACCTCAGAGAAGCTTAGTTTCTCAAAGTTTCTGAATTTCAATACAAATTATGAAAGTCTTCATTTCCTACAAGGACTTAAAAGTTTTGTTATCACATTGTCATATTTTTCATGAACCATCTATAACTTTGAGACTTCTTATTTTAAAGAAATGTTTTAATGATGTTTTTTCATCTCTGATTTGGTAATAATTATGATGTAATCAAATCATGTTTTATTGCTGCCATTATTTTTTGTTGCTATCAGATTCAGTGGAATCTTTTGAGTTATCACAAAATGAAAAAGTGCTTTGCTCCTGAGTTGATGATTAATTATGCTGAAATTCTGTACACATTTATGTAAACTGTGTACTAAATGAACATATTAAGTGCAGGTGTTAGGCAGTCCAGAGTAGGTGTTGTATTTGTTTCTGTTCACTTAGGAATGGAAGTTGAAATTGCCTTGTTGATATCTCACGGTATGTCAAAATACTGCAAGTCAAGTGGTCCATATATGTCTTGCATGAGGCTAGATCTGTGCTTACAGTTCTGTGAAATCTTCATACCTTCTTTCGGTTTAAATGTATTATGATCATTAAGTCTTTTGATATTCTCATTTACAAACGTGCATTAAATTTTCAGCATCGTTTATGGCTAAGCTCTATGCACTGAAATAATGTATGCCGCTCCCTCGTAAATTATTGAACCTGGCATTTGCTGTCATTTACCTGTCACCAGTGAAGGTTCAGAATAAATATTAAAGGTTAATAAGTCCAGGTGATGATGTCTCTTTAACGTTGGGAGAGATGTGTGGTGATTATAAAGTATAGGTTAGTACCTTGCATTTAATTAGCAACGAGGCTGCGGAATGTTGTCAGAATAATTAGTATGTGCCATAGTGAAGCAATTACTTTAGCTATCCTAATGCATGTAATATAAAGTCTTTAATAGGTATTGAACCACAAAACCAAATGTCCCATTATAAATTATCTTTTCTAGATTTTTCTATTCTTCTGTTTATTGCAAAGTTTGAGACTAGATGTTTTAAATCTACTAGATCACAACACTTTCATAAAGTCCCATATTTCAAATCAGTTTTGTGAGACACTTATGAAGCTGTGGAGATGTATAGTCTAAGTTAATAATATCTGCTTAACATTTCTTCCAAACAGTGATAAATTCAGCAAATTTCAAGTCTTGCAGACAGAAATAGACAAAATAGTTGGTTCGTTTTTATGATCATGTTGTTGGGTTTTTTTTGGCCCATGATGCACTTCCTTGTCCTTTTGGACAAATAAGTCTCTTCATTTCCTCTCATTTTTTTGTTCTTTCCTTTAAATGATTAGTGGGAATACTAAACATTGTTCTGTAGAGTGAGGCAGGATATTGTAGGTAGAAGGAGAGAGATATTTTAAGTGCGAACATAAATTATAAGAACTAACAGAATTTTAATACATACTGAAATGTAAGGATGTTTCAAGATTTTGTTGTAAAGAAAGCTGTTCATGTAAACCTGTTAGAAAGGTTGGTCAGATTTCTGTGTAAATATAATTATTAACCTGCAAAATAGAACACTGTGATCATTTACCAGTGAAAATATGTTACTGCTTCATATCTTGTGTGAACCTCCTTGTTTTTTTGGTTTTTTTTTTAAGCTGCCTACATCCTGTTTCTGTGAGGTTTCACAAAAAACATAAATACTTCCCAAAGAAAGATATTGTTCCGTCTTCAGGTTTTATGAAAGCCATGACTTGAGTCTTCTGCTTTAGAATTGGCCAGTTCCAACTCAATGCCACATCAGTCATGCAAATTTCTTAAAAGTAACCAACAGTTTTGGTTTACATTTAAAGAATACATTAACACCTGTTAGAAACTAGCAAATTAATTGCAGTAAATCAGAAATTGGCATAACTGTTGTGGCACTCAGTTGGAATTGCCCAGTGATCCATTGATATTTGCGGTGATATTGATTTCTCTGTTGTCACTTACCGAGTTCAAAACTCACTGCTTATCAACATGGCTCGCTCTGTTTTCCAGTATCATGATGGTCACATGGTCTTTTGTTCTTGCCTGTCAATATGCTTAAATGTCATTTGTACCAATCTGTACCTTAGGTGTGCGATAACAATCTAATGTCACCGTGCCAACAACTGTGTAAATTCTGATGCTGTAGTGTAGAACCGTATCCTTCTTCACACAAGAATTCGTCATTGCTCATGTAAGAATCTCATATCCTAAGTACATGTATAGGTTCTGGCGCAGACCTAATGAGCTACACTGCTATCTGAGACCAGTTTAAGATATTTGTGATTTTGACGTTTAACAATAATAATTTTGTTTTCTTTGTTCGGAGATGGCCATGTTCTGAACTTTTTTTGAAAACCAAAAATCTGATCTGAAAAACACGATGCATAAAAAAAAAAATCATATATTAGACTCATTGACAAAGCAACTTCCATACTGAACAAAACCCCGTCTTCATCTGCTGCCATCCCTGTATGTCGCTCATTGTAATTTAGAATTCACACATTGCCTGCTCATATTTTTTTTTGGTTATGTTTTTGTTTTGCTCACTACTTGTATTTCACCAGTACTAATTTTGGCTACAATCTGTCACCCACTTTCAAGCCATGATAAACCATTAAGGACGACTCTGTGGTCTGTGGTTGTTAAAAACAGCCCAGCTGTGACCACCAGTAGCTGTATGCATAATCCTCACTTTAGTTAATCCAATGCAGTAACCATTAGTAATGTTGGCTATAGTGAATGCAGTAGGTTTACTTAATGTATGGATTATGCACATGGCCGCAGTTCCTGTGTTTTCATGAGCTGTGATAGTCTAGCCTTCCTATTTTTTGTTTTGTTTTGTTTGGGTCTTTTTATAATCATTTCAACACTGGATCATTCCAAGTGACTCACAGATGCTGTACATACTAGCTGATTGCTTGGTGCAACACTTGTTACTTGCCACCAGTGACAAAACACTGTATAATTGTAATTTGGTTGAGCATCTTACAGTATTTGTCATTGCATGGCAGTAACTCGGTTATCCCAAAGAGGCACTTAAGAAGAGGTGAAATCCTAAATTATGACTATTATTACAATAATTATTACTATTATCATGACTGTCTTGCCGCTGATATCTCTAAAAATAATAGTCCAGTCAACTTGAAATTGAATCTGAGGACACTACTTCTATGCTAATGATCAAGAACATGATATAAAGTCATGATAATCTGAAAATATAGTTCATAATGTAAAACCTTCCCTAGTTTTCTTCACAAAATTTAGTTCAAACAAGCTAAATACATGTATTCACTGGAAGTTCATCTTGCAGCCAAATACAAAAGTGGTCGTACAATATCATCTTGCCTACACAACTAAGCAGCAGTACCAAGTTGGAGACCAAATAAACTCACACTTTCTGAGTTACCATTGGCAAGAAAGCATCCAAATCTCCCATGCTTTGCCCCAGAACTAAACATGAATTGTATTTTTTACAAATGTGTTTTGTTCTTTATCTGTAATTTTAGCTATAGGGCATAAATGCCGATAGGTTTTTGGTGAAAATGACCAGACATATAACGAGGGTTTTGCATCTCCTCAATAACTGGAGTGTTGCATCAGAGCATTTACTCTTCCTAACATTGATAATGATTTTGTTATTGTCATTAGCTGTTGATTTGTTTTCTTCTGTGACTTTTAATTGTATTTGTCTTTACTAATTGCTGTACATTTACCAATCTCTGAAGTGTTTGCTCCAACTGTGTATCTCTATCAAGAAGATCACCAGTACAAGGTGCAAAAATTTTTATATCTGTATTTACAAACCTTTGAAACACATTACTTGTATCTGCATGCTGATAACGTAAGGGTAAACAGTCCTTGTGGACCTAACACTGTATGATTTTAGTGATATTTATTTTTTAAGTACATGAATCTTAGTGTATACTTATATCCTTTCTGTGGCCAAGAAATTTGTATGTTTTGTTAAGTATGAATTGTGAGGTGCAGACTTTGAAGTTTGTTGTTCATCTATCAGAAATTTTCCCAGGTGAAGGTTGCAATGCAGTTATGAAAAGAAGTATATTTGGTTGTGGGACCACCATGATTAGGGTCCTTAATAGTCTTCAGTATTTAATTTTCACAAAAATGGTCCTGGGTCCTTAAATAGTCCTTAACTTTTTATTATTTTTTTTTAAGTGTGTAAGTGGGCTTTTCAAACTGTGCTGGTGTCAATAAAGGATAGTCTAAGCAAAAAGTTGTAATTTCATAATTATTTTTATTAAAATATGGTAAAAAAAAAAAAAATGTGGAGAGATGAAAACTGTGCCATCCTAGTAGTTCCAGCTTTTTCTTTCACACTATGACCAGGTGACAACAGATCTGCTGGAAAGGTCCTTAAAAGGTCTTTGATTATTAGCATGGAAATGTGGTTTGAGCCATGTTATTTTTTTTTGTGTCCTGAGGACTATCTTTTTCTGGCCTGCAAACTCTGTGGCCTCGTATGTCTGAAAAATATTGCCATGGGGTGTTGATAAAAGAGGACATGCCAGCATCTTACATCTTACATGGAAAGAAAAAAGTGTTTAAATACTGATCTCTCTTTAATTTAAGTCACAAGAGGAAAGGGTTTTTTTAGAAAAAGGCATAATGTGTTTGGTTTTGCAGATTTTGGGTAGTCCAATCTCTATTGCATTATAATTATATTGTGGAGGTTTCTAATTTTCACTCCAACTCAAAGCTTTAAGAATTAGTACGGGAAAAGGAGCATAATATTACATAATTATATAGTTTAATTTTTTTTCTCTCTATAGTGCACTTATATAGTTTGATTTTTTTTTCGCTCTATTCTGCACTTATACCTGTTTGCTGTGTAGAAATGTATCACCTCTCTTATTGTTTTCTTGTAGTGCAATCTGGTGAACTGTAATTACTTTCTTTTATTTGGCAGAGCATCTGCACACATGTATCGGTATCAGAACTCTAGACTATGGTTATTCACATAACGTTCCTTTTAAAGCTGTGGAACCCTGTTATGGCGTGGTCCAGACCAAAAAGTAACCATAATGCGCAGCAGCTGTGTGATGCGAAGGTGCCCAGTATCCATCCACACAAGAGGCGCTAGCGGTTTGATCACTCCTAGCAGCACTACATATGATGAGGGTTAATGAGACTAAGAAGGGTTCAATCGCACTGTGTATAACAACGCAGCTTGATGGCCGTTTTATGCACTACAACACAGCTTGGTCGCTGTTTTGTACAGAACTTCTCTTATAACATCAACCACAATTATATGTAAAGGTTGATCTTGGTGCAGACCAACAGCGACCGAGCTGCGTTGTGGTGTACAAAACGGCGATCAGACTGCGTTGTGGTGTACAAAACAGCGACCATGCCATAAAACAGCGATTAAGGGACTGAAGAGTCATCATAGCTTTGCCAGGAACCCAGTGAAATAACGATGTGATGAGGGTTAATGTTATTCTGATTGTAATTAAAAAACGGTTGCGGGATGGGGTGGGGACCAGCTATTTGATCACATATGTATCATTATGTATACCTAGTGTATTCATAATTATATTCATCCATTTTCAGATTCATGTTTATACTGTCAGCTTTATTAAACCTAAGACACAATGCCCACCTAGTCCAAAGCGTTTTAAGTCAAGCATTGTATGTGATATGAGCAGTATAATTTCTCTCACGTTGCATAGTAAGGGGGTAATTTGGGATTATTCTATACGAGATGGATGTAAAATATACTTCTGATACCAAATAGTGTAGATTTTACTTCTTTTATGTTTTGTGATATGGACCATTTTTTTTTTGTTTGTTTAAGTTGAATAGGGTAAAATAAATGTCTGTAAGTCACCATTCGTCAATAGAGTGATGGTTGTAAAAAGATGGAGGGGGGGGGAGGGGTAGTCCCATTCTCAGCTTGCTGGATATTGTATCAGCAACAGAATAAATTCTCTCCCCTACCCCAAATCTACACACATACAAAGACACACACACACACTCACACACACACACACTTTTTACTTTTTTTTCTGTACAATTTTTATTTCATATTTTTCCGTTTATGTGTCGTTGCGTTTAAACGAGTCAGGGGACCACCTACAGCCTGCTTTTCATGATCTACTGTATATTAATATCTCTGTTTAATCCACACGTGCATTGTTCAATAAGCCACTGCTGTGCCTTTGTATACATGTCAACTGGTTATATGACACATAAGAAAAACTCAAAGCTTATTTTTATGTAATCATATATGTACCAAGTAGTTTTTGCGGTTGCTTTTTTTTTTTTTTTTGAAAGTACTACTGGCTTCAACATCTATTTGCTTGTTCTTTGTCGGCAAATCTCTCTCAGTGCCTGTTGACTGTCCTTTAGTTTTTGCTATGTAATTATATATTACGAATAATAAAGCATACATGATTTGTTTATTCCTCGTCTGTCTTGGAGTGGCATGCATTGTTCAGTTGTGTGCGTGTGTTTTGCAGGGGCGTGGTGTTTGGAGGCCACATGAAGGTTACAGTTACAGTGGTTGTGACCGAGGGGGGAGGGAGGGGGGTAAAGAAGCCCCTCCCTCAACCCGGCTCCATTATATACACCACTGTTGTTTGGGTGGCATGATCTGCAAGATGTTGCACACAATAATAATAATGCTGTTTATAATAAGTCTTAAATCAAGGCTAATGCCCGCTCACGTGAACACTATTATTATCCCAACAGGCCTGATCATTCTAGGACTTTCTCAGCTCCCTAGGGAGCATACAGTGCCGCTGCCATTTACAGGCGCTGATCACTAACATTCTCACAATATCTTCCACTGCCTATAGCCAGGTACCCATTTCACAGACTACTGGACTAAGACACCAATGTTCTTCGTTCAACATCGACTTCTTCTGGAAGATGTACCGAATACATACTTACTATGCGATTCATGAAAACAGCCGTTTGAGCATACAGGCCTATTATGTAGGCAACACGAATTCCAGTGTAATGTTAAGAATTTGTATTGTTCCATCAATGTAAATATAATAATGTTGGTGTAATGTTTAATGTGTCATGTTCAGCGGCTTATATTCTGATAAAAGGTTGGAAAATGCTAATGGGGCCAATGTTCCAATGAAGCCCCACCTATAATGCCCCCAACTACTTTCCCATGAAGGGACAGGGATAGTTATTACCTTTACAGTCTAAGTCCATATTGTTTTTTCCATAAAATTTGAACGGCGTATATTTTTTTCATTTCGCCCGACAGTTCCTGAGAAAACATCGCAAGAATGTCGGGATTTTCACTCTCCGTGCACCGCCGTTACCCCTGGTGTATTAAGCCTGTCAGAAAGCGACACAGGCTAGCAGGCGATTGGTCCAGACAGTTTGCACATAATTACGTCTCCACCAA
Organism: Ellobium chinense; assembly: GCA_033807755.1. NCBI lineage: Eukaryota > Metazoa > Mollusca > Gastropoda > Ellobiida > Ellobiidae > Ellobium > Ellobium chinense. The sequence continues at coordinate 76,982 of JAWQUT010000530.1, read as the reverse complement.
TCGTCTGCCAGCTTTTCTCGCTTTATGACGTGACACAGCACGAGTAATGGTGGCGTTGACAGGATGAAAATCCCGACATTCCAGCGGTGTCATCTCAGAAATGATCAGGCGGTAGGAAAATTTGCACGCGGTTTAAAGTTTTAAAATAAAAATAATGTGGATTTTTAGGCTGTAACGCAAATATCTACCCCTGTCCCTTTAAATATATCCTTAAAGTGTGAGTAACGAATCCCCTTCTACCCCATCACCTATACACGTTTAATATATCGCCTCGATACGCCACTGTTCCTTACTTTTGCACTCATTGTCATTGATAAATGATATTTTGTCAGGGTGTGGGAGCGTGATGGGATATTTGACCTACTAAACTATGTACATGGCAAGAGTACAAAGTTGAAGGCCACTCTACAAAATTAGATTATTATACACTAACAGCCTACTAAAACCCATCTTATCATGACGTTATAATCAAGTTATAGCGACCTCTGTGATACGCATGAAACTCAGAAGATAACTTCAAAGAGCAAGCCTAGTCATTCAACGTGAATAAAAACAATAAAGACTTTGGTAAGTGTGACCCGAGTTCTAACGTTTTGACATGAATCCGATACGATAACTACCTCAACTGGGTGAACACGTGTTTCTGAGGCTTTAGTCTAAAAACAGATGAGATACAATGTTCATTACAAAATGTACAGGTGCAAATATGAAGCTTGCAATATTTTTCACCGTTGGCTATAATATCATCCACTCCTTTTCAGTGTGTTTCGAATCGAAACTATATTCTACACACATTCTTCATCAAAATTTCGAAACCCAGAAACATACACCAAAACCGATTAGATTTTGAGCTTCTGGACAGGAAAAATACCTTTCAGTTTCAGTCAGCTGAGAAAACACAATGACCGTATAGCCTTGGCAACAACCATATTATATATTTCATATATGGGTGGTAAAACTTACTGTAACTCTACAATCATTTTCCAATCATTCAAGGCCTTTTAACATTAAAAAATAAAAAAATCCATATCGACCGTGTTGGCGTATACGCCCTTATAGATCAACACGGGCGATAAACTAATATGAGGCAGATGGGCGCCGTAGGTATACACACACGTTCTGAAACAGATCTGTTACTTCGTCTTCTACTCTACACATGAGTGGAGTTGGAGAAAAAAGGAATTTATTCAGCCTTTCAGTTTGGTTTTGAGTTCTATTTTTTTGTAATATCACGTCAAGAACATGTTAACTGCTAGACTACACTTATGAAATATTGCTGTTAGTCTTTGGGTTAGGATCATGCTGTAGATCTGAGAAAGGGCGAGCTAAATGGCTAACTTGCTAAGGCGCAACCCGATATAATACTATTACTCATTTCAAAAGTAATGTTTTCCCGAAAAGGGTTTATACATATGAACTACGTTTGTCACCGACTGGTTTTTAATTGCTCAGTAGTTTGCTTTCGTCGGGATGGAGAGAAAAGGAAGAAGAGAATGGGGCATTTGGTTGCGGGGAGAAGTTTCTATCCTACTCACCTATGCACCTGTTGCATGTTTTTAAATGTGTGTGTGTGTGTGTGTGTGTGTGTGTGTGTGTGTGTGTGTAAT